>CAJHUC010000591.1:0-104193 GCA_905146915.1 Ostreobium quekettii | reverse complement strand
GCCAAGCTCAGCGTCCTCAGACGCCGGAGCGCGCCACGAGGTCCACTTTGGAGTCGCTTTGCCCGCCGTTGCGCTCCTTGGTCTCCGGGTGGTGGATCATTGCGTCCATGTAGGGCGGCAGCACGGACAGCGCCAGCGTCAGCACCACCAGCATGCCGGACACGAAGACCACCTCCCGCCGGGCGCCCAGCTCGCCCTCCGACCACACGCCCAGCTGCGTGGCCGCCATGAGCAGGATCTGCACCAGCCAGGTGGCCGCCCAGGCGCCCGCGAACTGCCACCGCCCGGCCTCGCTGCGCAGCGCACTCCGCACGTAGCCGGCCACCGCCGAGAAGGTCACCACCAGACCGGCGGCGATGTTGAGCTCCGGGTAGACGACGAAGTAGGGCGGGGCTACCACGCGCTGGGCGCCCACCAGCCTGCCTGAGCCGATCTCGTCGCGCGCCAGGATGCCGATGGCCACCTGGGACACGCCGCCGATGAGCGCCAGCGTGGAGTAGTATACCAAGCGGGCGGCGTAGTAGGCGCTGTCGTACTTGGCGGCCTGGCCCTTCTCCATGGTCCACAGCTGCCAGGCGAAGAAGACCTGGCCGCCCTGCAGCGCCGCGCACAGGGCCACGCCGCCCAGGATGCCCAGCGCCTGCGCGAACCTGTGCTGGCCCAGCGTCAGGCCGGCAACCGGCGAGGCCCGGGCGTGCGCGGCGGCGTAGGCCGGGTCCGCGAACACGTACACCACGAAGGTGAACCAGGCCAGCAGCATGAGCGCGATGGCGTTCCGGGTGGCGGACTGGGAGTGGTGGTCGAACATGATGACGGCCAGGGCGCGCAGGAGGCCGCCCAGGCCGGCCAGCACCTCCAGGATGGCGCCGATGAGCAGCACCACGCCCGGGAAGGCCACGTCCTCCTCGCCGTCCCAGTCGGCGCCGTGGTTGCTGGCGGTCACCAGCGTCAGGCGCACGGTGCCCTCCACCAGCAGGAAGACCGAAAACACCGCCAGCATGCCCGCCGTCCTGTACACCGCGACCCCGCCCATGCCCTTCAGATCCACGCTCCCGTTGGAAGATATCTCTCCCGAACCGCCCTCTCGACGCGAAGCCCCCACAGACGATAGCCCCTCCGCCAAAGATCCGCCGCACAAGGCGACCTCCACGCTCTGCTGCCTGTCGCACTTGCGAGTGAAGGCCTCGAGGATGCTTTGGGAGCAAGGCGGCCTCCTGTGCTCTTATGCCGCCCGCCCGCCCACCGGCCGTACGCATTATGAGTGTCACCACGATGGTCAACTGCGCAACGCTACACACCAGCCAATCCATCGGCGCCAGCGGCACCCACGGTGCTTTGTGATCGCCTACCCAAGCCGCGGCCCGTGCTTGACGGAAGCTGTGGCACGAGCCACGTTGCTAACTCCGGATGTCAGCGTGCTGTGACAGACTCGTGTGACGGCACTTCATTTTGACCGCCCTCTGGCAGTCCGGAACAAGAGTGAAAGGCCCTCTCTGCCGGGGCAAGCACCACAAGCAACGTGAGCGAGCAACGACATTGTGCAGCCGCTAGGGCGTTCACGCATTGCGGCCTTGGCCGCCGCTAACGTTATGGCCTCGGCGCCTTCCCCATCACACTTGCATCCACGCGCGTTGCCTGTGCCGCGGCATTGAAGGTCACGGCCACAAAGGCGCTGACGTTGATGGCGCTCCGTGATGGTCCGTGGGAGCCCCGCGGCCAGCGCGGGACGGAAGGTGTGGACTCAGGAATCCCGAAAAGTCGCTCTGACAGTCGAGAGGCAGAGCAGGAAGTGGAGAGGGCACAGCAAGGCTCGAGCAGAAGTCGTGTCACTGTTGCCATGCACACAACGTTGCATATTCAACCCTCCCGCATAGGCTGGGCTACGCCCAACGCTAGGCCTTTTCCGCGGAGTCGCTGAATTAAAACGTAGCGGTGCCGGAGAGAAATGCGGAGCGGCAGATGTGGTAAGGCTCCGGGAGGAGCTGGGCTTCACTGGGTTCGCTGGTTTGCCGTAAACGTGGCGCCGTCGGGTGCCTGCCCTGCACCCGAAGGCCGCCTAGAAATGACCCCTGCGGCGGTGAAACCGGCCCCAACCGCGACGCCAGGGTCTCTGGACTCCCGTGGCGTCTGGCGGTCCCGGATGCACGGGTAGTTGGGGCGGTATTTGAGGCCATGCGAACTGAGCGGAGTCCCACGCGGGAGGCCCACCCCGCCTTGCACCATCCTCTCGGCGCTCCCCGCCACCCGGCGGGCACCTGGGCGATCGATCGGCAGGCAGGCGCCCGCCGCATGCTATCCTGGCGGCTCGGCCCTCGAGCCGCGGGAGTCGATCGCAGGCATATGCCAACGCCGCTGCAGCCCCGATTCGCAGCCGATCGTGTCGCCCGGCCTACCGCTGATTGGACACGCAAAGGCCCACCCCGCCTTGCGCCATCCCTCCGGAGCCGTCCCCAGCGCAGGGCTGCTGGGGTCGTTTGGCGCACGTGCACAGGAGGCTATGGACTGGTTGGTTGCGCCTGAAACTTTTGGCATACAACTTCCAACTTCCAGAGCCTACCCCGAGCAGGCGCGACACGATGCAGAGCATAAAGGAAAACAAGTAATGGTCTGGGACGAAAATGGCGACCAATACGGTCAGTATGGACCGATGCGGGAACGTTGAATATACTAGAGTACATTGGTGTACTCTCGCAATATTGCGGGCGCGGGTGTGCAAAAGGTAAGAATCCGCGCTTGACGGTTCCATAGTACCTCTGTGACAAGAACATTTCAATGCACGGTCATCGGCAAAGGAACTTGAAATCTGTTGCAAGGTAGAGTTTGCTTGTGCTGCGATATGGGTGCTTCCGTGAGCTTTGCCCGCTGGCCTGGTAAACAACCCAAACGCGCACTATAGGTATGGAAAGTCACTACAGTAATGTATCGAGCCCATTTTGAAATTTCAACGTTACGATGTTGCTCCACACTTTTTCGAAAGGCCGTTATATTGGAGGCTCCGCATCATGGTCGCAGCAAAAATAGCAACTCCGCTCAGTTCGTATGGACTCAAATATCGATTTTCTGCCAAAAATGACTCGTGCATCTGGGGCTGCAAGACGCCACGAGCCGTCCAGAGACCCTCGCGCTGCGGCTGGGGTTAATCCATGTTTTCTTGGTACCGTTGCGCAACGGTACCAATAAAAACGCATGCCTTTTATTACTGCTCTGCATTAAAAAGCCAAACTTTGTGTTGCGACGCAGAAAGGTATAGCGACATGTCATATTTGGTGTGCACGGCGTCATTCGACCTAAAGAGGGAACGAGGGGGCAGGTCCAGACCTGCGACGCTGAGAGACTATGCAATCGCCACAAAATCAACATGAGCTTACAAGAAGCCCAAATTTTGTTTGAATTGCCGCTGATCAGCGGCAAACAGGTCACGATGTTTTGCGAAACCTCCCTCAAGCTTGCAATCTTCATGGACATCCCCAAAATGCTCCTACTGACAGCCTGCGAGGCAGACCTGTCGCCTGCCATGGTATCCAACATCCCCCGAGCGCCAAGCCACAAAATCGCCTGTCCTTCACATGACAGGGTACCCAACGTACAATCAACCAGAGTACTCCAATACACAGCCTCGTGCCTAATTCATGAAGACCTTTTCAAAGCGCCAGAAATCAATTGCCACAGCCTCAAGATGCTTTCTCTTTTTGTTCAAGAGCAAATTTCACAATCGACCCGCTGCTTATGCAGATGACCAAACACGCCTCCTAGCAGATCAACAAGGCACCAGGAAAACTTGCACAACATACAGAGAGAGAAGCCGCAACCCGAGTCGGCCACCGAGTTCAAATGTCCAAGTAGACGAAAACGATTGTCATCAAGACGGTTTCTTGAGTACACTGACAGCAGAGTCAAAACTGCAGCGCGTTGATTCACCATTCCATCGCCGCGGTCAGGCCTCGATGTCGCTGGTCCGACATTCCAAGGAACGCAAGCATGGCTCCATTTGGCTGCTCCGACGTTTCAACGTGTGACGAAGATATTCAACGCGCCAGACCAGGTCAGATGAGCTGAACATGTTCAACCTGTACAGGTCTTCGTGCTGCCCTGAGGGGTTACTTCCTGAGTGACTTCTCACTCTTTTTTTTCATTCTGGCCACGGTTTCGTCGATTTTTCTTGGGTGCCCTTTCAAAATCTAAGGAGCCCCACCAACTGGCAAACTGGCCGCTGAGAAAATTACCAGCTCAGACAGAGCAAAATTCCAAAGAAAATCCAGTGTTGAGGTGGAGTCCCTTCACCGCAGTCTTGGGCTTCCTACGCTCACTCCAGGTCCCGCCCCTGGAGTTACCGCTTGTGTCAATTATTGGCGGAGGAATGGTTGAAGTTGCAGAGAACGTGTGCTCGGTGCACGGTGTTCAACGCCTACTCTGCGGCGTGAATCTTGCCATTGCTTCGAGTGCTGTATTGATCGATCCCAGCAGTTGCACAGATGCTGGGGTGTGGGAGAAGTGACGACTATGCTGCCCAATAATTGTCCGACAATACATTGTCCTGCAATAAAATCCGATATTAATTTGCTTCCTCAGGGAACGTTGGAATTGGGGGCACATCGTGATGTTTGACCAAACGCATGCGGATTGGTGGGAGCTTCACGTTGTCCTGAGCCGGTGAATTTGAGCGGCTCAGAACGGAACCTTGGACGATCAGTGAGGATCAGGTCCTATGTTGGGACGCGGGAACGACTATATATGTCGGATATTTGGACGTGACTCCCTGCAGTAAGCTTGCTCCGGACCTATGCCGCATTGGCTCCCCAGCATGTCGCACGCAGCGACCACTGCTAGTGGCTGTCTCGGACGTGAACTCGCCCGTCTTATGTCACACGCGGCGCGCAACCCACCGAGGGCGCCGTCACCAAGGCAATGTACCACACCCGCCATCACGTGAGCTGGCAGGGGTCCGCGGCACTGTACGGCGGAGCGGCTGCCCATTTCATGGGTCGCAAGAGGCCCGCGGCCTGGCGCTGAGGGATCGACGGCCGTCGTTTCTAATGCCGCGGCTCCCCACATGACTGGCGTTGTGTCGGCGTTGTGGCCACCGTAATGCGTACGACTTCACCGGAGGTCGGACTCCATCGCGCATATGAGCAAGCCCCCGCCGGCCCTGGGCACAAAAATTGACTTGCAGCTTTCCGCCACCCGATAGCGCGGGCCTTAGCGACCAACAGGACGTGGAGGTTGCCTTGAGCGGCGGATCTTTGGCGGAGGGGCTTTCGTCTGTGGGGTGTTCTGCGTAGACAAGCCGGTTCGGGAGAGATGTCTTCCAACGGGAGCGTGGATCTGAAGGGCATGGGCGGGGTCGCGGTGTACAGGACGGCGGGCATGCTGGCGGTGTTTTCGGTCTTCCTGCTGGTGGAGGGCACCGTGCGCCTGACGCTGGTGACCGCCAGCAACCACGGCGCCGACTGGGACGGCGAGGAGGACGTGGCCTTCCCGGGCGTGGTGCTGCTCATCGGCGCCATCCTGGAGGTGCTGGCCGGCCTGGGCGGCCTCCTGCGCGCCCTGGCCGTCATCATGTTCGACCACCACTCCCAGTCCGCCACCCGGAACGCCATCGCGCTCATGCTGCTGGCCTGGTTCACCTTCGTGGTGTACGTGTTCGCGGACCCGGCCTACGCCGCCGCGCACGCCCGGGCCTCGCCGGTTGCCGGCCTGACGCTGGGCCAGCACAGGTTCGCGCAGGCGCTGGGCATCCTGGGCGGCGTGGCCCTGTGCGCGGCGCTGCAGGGCGGCCAGGTCTTCTTCGCCTGGCAGCTGTGGACCATGGAGAAGGGCCAGGCCGCCAAGTACGACAGCGCCTACTACGCCGCCCGCCTGGTATACTACTCCACGCTGGCGCTCATCGGCGGCGTGTCCCAGGTGGCCATCGGCATCCTGGCGCGCGACGCGATCGGCTCAGGCAGGCTGGTGGGCGCCCAGCGCGTGGTAGCCCCGCCCTACTTCGTCGTCTACCCGGAGCTCAACATCGCCGCCGGTCTGGTGGTGACCTTCTCGGCGGTGGCCGGCTACGTGCGGAGTGCGCTGCGCAGCGAGGCCGGGCGGTGGCAGTTCGCGGGCGCCTGGGCGGCCACCTGGCTGGTGCAGATCCTGCTCATGGCGGCCACGCAGCTGGGCGTGTGGTCGGAGGGCGAGCTGGGCGCCCGGCGGGAGGTGGTCTTCGTGTCCGGCATGCTGGTGGTGCTGACGCTGGCGCTGTCCGTGCTGCCGCCCTACATGGACGCAATGATCCACCACCCGGAGACCAAGGAGCGCAACGGCGGGCAAAGCGACTCCAAGGTGGACCTCATGGCGCGCGCCGGCGTCTGAGGACGCTGAGCTTGGCTGTGTGGGTTTGGCTTGTTCGTCTTGTACCGTGAATGGGACTGGTGCGGGCAAATATCCTTGCCGTTTTGGAGGAGCAAGGTTTGGGATGAGCGTTGGTGAATGGGCGGGCCTCTTGGGGCCGCGCACTGGTTGCGCACTTCTCTCCCGTGGACGTCATATGTGCCGTGGCAGCAAAATATTGTTCTAGCGCGGCTTGGGGTTGGGGGTTGGGCAATACGCAAGACTTGGGGAAACATTCTTTGGAATATTCCGAGGCTGGTTGACGAATGTAAACGATTTATTTATATTGACTTGTTGCTCTGAGCCAAGTCGTGGCGTGTTGTGGATGATGCCTCCGTTCACAGATATCGTTTACTCCCGTGTTGCAGGAACTGAGCATGTGCGAGAAGTATGCTCTGCTGGCAATCCGAATGTGTGTGCAGTGGCAATAAGTTTTGTACATCTAATACAGGCCCGATGTCAGATGCAGTGCATGCCAGGGATTTGGCTGAATGCCTGAAACGGATAGGAGCCAAAAGCATGGCCACAGTATTTGTGAATATTCAGATAAACACTGTGCCAACACATTGATGTATGTAGGATCCTATTTTCTGGCAAAATGTAACAGAAATAACAGAAATGGATAGCCTTCCGTGCAATGGCAGCACATCTCTTTGGCCTTTCCGTTTGCGTCCAGGCTGCTCAGCAACTGCAACAGTATCCACACAGCTGCCCCAGGTCGTCCTCTTTGCGTATGAGCTTCGGGTCCAATTGCTCCACTGACAATGAACAATATTAGAGCATCGGCAGCCATGCGGCAATCAGAAGGAAACTCCCTTGCATGTATGCACTTGTTTGTGCCAACAACTACATTTACTGAAGTGTGCGAGGCAGGCGTACAATGATGCGCAGTTCGTTGATTCCAGACGTTTCCAGGGGGTCGAGTTGTTGTCACAGGTGACCCCTTCGCCAGTGGAGGTCACAGTGGTGTGAGGGACCGCTGCTATGATTGGCACACTCTCCAATGGCAATCTACCAGAATGCGAATGCCAGCCCCTGCCATAGAAACTGGTGAACCAGCATGAAAAGGCATCAACACACCATGTACCGTTGAGCAACAGAGAAGCGTCGCAAGAAAACGGACGTCTGACAGCCTCGTGACTGCCCTCAAAAGTCCAAGAACCAAGGCTGTCTGTGCGCTTGTCCGTGTGATGAAGCCGTTTTGGGAGTGTCTACAAACCATGGAGTCTCTGATTCTTTATTCGGTGGGTCAGTCCTCCATGGAAGCAACAGGCACAAATCGTTCTTTGGGTAGTGCTGCAACTCAAGGAACATCTCTTACTGCAATGCCAATGATCAGCAACGCCGTTCTCCAGGCTATGTATTCCAGCAGTCGGCAAGCATTCCCTTCAGAGCAAAGGGCATTTGTTTCTACTCTTTTAATGCGCTGGCGCAGAATTTCGGGATTATGTTCAAGCAGCAACTTCCAACCATCAAGAATTGCCTGGATGCAATGTGCGCCCCAGTAAAGGAAGTCAATTCTCAGGGAAGTACAGTGAAGAAGGCAGACGATGCCCCAAAACTGAATGGCGCAGAAATCAAACACCTTTCCGATCGTGTCGAGGCAGCTGAACCGCCTTGGTGACCATTTGGAAGCGCAAATCAGAAGTCACAAAAGCGAACCTTCGATGGCTGCCTGAAAGTGATGGCGAGGTTCCTGCCTCTCTGCACACGTCAATTTGCAAAACTTTTTCTCAGTTTTACAAGGTGCAGATCCCTCTGGGGGTGGCTTGCGTATTCCATTTAATACTGAATGATACATTTTCATTCAGTACTGAATTCAAGATTAATCTGTGGGGAGGTTGGGAATGCCGATGCCTGGATTCAAGAGACCTGTGTTGATTACCTTTCGTTCTTGGCGCACGATGTTGCTGCTCTCAAACTCCGCAGTATGAATAAGCAAATCAAACGAGCAGATGGCCAACGACTTGAAATGGATCGAATACTTCCCACACATTTCCGCGAGTTGGATTGCAAGATCTTACCAAGAAGAAAGTTGAGCACAGAAGCCAATCGATCCAAAGTTACCATGCCGCAAAATCGAGGTGTTTCTGTCCACTGGCGGATGGGTTTCCAATTGCAGTTTGAGGATTCTGTCGATGGCTCCTTGAAGGTTTGAAACCGTTTGGCACAAAAGCCTCTTACCTCAGATTTTCTGCCCATATCTCAGGAATAGAGAGGTTGCCCCTGATGGGATTTTGATCTCTTTTGCACGTCAACATGGCACAGATCAAGTTGGCTCCAAGTGATCTACTTCAATTCTAAACTTCTAGACTTGTAGGCGAAATGCGGACTGTCCGATGCAAAATCATGGAGCGAATCGGACAGTGTTGATCCCCTTGAGCTTGATGGCATTTCGAGATTTTCAGTGCTTAGAAATTGAAATCAATGGGCAAAGACGGCTTAGCAATACCGAGTTTGTGAAGTTACCGCTTTCTGATGAATAGCAACTCAATGGTTGGATTGTGGCAATGCCTTGGTTGCTCATAAGACAATTCATGGACACTGCTTTGCTCTGGCGAAATAAGGAGCCGATGGCTGCCTCCTCGCCTTGATATGTACGAATTCTTTGATGATGATGGTGGTAATGATGGTGATGATGAATTTGAGCGGCTCAGAACGGAACCTTGGACGATCAGTGAGGATCAGGTCCGATGTTCGGACCTATGCCGCATTGGCTCCCCAGCATGTCGCACGCAGCGACCACTGCTAGTGGCTGTCTCGGACGTGAACTCGCCCGTCTTATGTCACACGCGGCGCGCAACCCACCGAGGGCGCCGTCACCAAGGCAATGTACCACACCCGCCATCACGTGAGCTGGCAGGGGTCCGCGGCACTGTACGGCGGGGCGTCTGCCCATTTCATGGGTCGCACGAGGCCCGCGGCCTGGCGCTGAGGGATCGACGGCCGTCGTTTCTAATGCCGCGGCTCCCCACATGACTGGCGTTGTGTCGGCGTTGTGGCCACCGTAATGCGTACGACTTCACCGGAGGTCGGACTCCATCGCGCATATGAGCAAGCCCCCGCCGGCCCTGGGCACAAAAATTGACTTGCAGCTTTCCGCCACCCGATAGCGCGGGCCTTAGCGACCAACAGGACGTGGAGGTTGCCTTGTGCGGCGGATCTTACGCGGAGAGGCTTTCGTCTGTGGGGTGTTCTGCGTAGACAAGCCGGTTCGGGAGAGATGTCTTCGAACGGGAGCGTGGATCTGAAGGGCGTGGGCGGGGTCGCGGTTTACAGGACGGCGGGCATGCTGGCGGTGTTTTCGGTCTTCCTGCTGGTGGAGGGCACCGTGCGCCTGACGCTGGTGACCGCCAGCAACCACGGCGCCGACTGGGACGGCGAGGAGGACGTGGCCTTCCCGGGCGTGGTGCTACTCATCGGCGCCATCCTTGAGGTGCTGGCGGGCCTGGGCGGCCTCCTGCGCGCCCTGGCCGTCGTCATGTTCGACCACCACTCCCCGTCCGCCACCCGGAACGCCATCGCGCTCATGCTGCTGGCCTGGTTCACCTTCGTGGTGTACGTGTTCGCGGACCCGGCCTACGCCGCCGCGCACGCCCGGGCCTCGCCGGTTGCCGGCCTGACGCTGGGCCAGCACAGGTTCGCGCAGGCGCTGGGCATCCTGGGCGGCGTGGCCCTGTGCGCGGCGCTGCAGGGCGGCCAGGTCTTCTTCGCCCTGCAGCTGTGGACCATGGAGAAGGGCCAGGCCGCCAAGTACGACAGCGCCTACTACGCCGCCCGCCTGGTATACTACTCCACGCTGGCGCTCATCGGCGGCGTGTCCCAGTTGGCCATCGGCATCCTGGCGCGCGACGAGATCGGCTCAGGCAGGCTGGTGGGCGCCCAGCGCGTGGTGGCCCCGCCCTACTTCGTCGTCTACCCGGAGCTCAACATCGCCGCCGGTCTGGTGGTGACCTTCTCGGCGGTGGCCGGCTACGTGCGGAGTGCGCTGCGCAGCGAGGCCGGGCGGTGGCAGTTCGCGGGCGCCTGGGCGGCCACCTGGCTGGTGCAGATCCTGCTCATGGCGGCCACGCAGCTGGGCGTGTGGTCGGAGGGCGAGCTGGGCGCCCGGCGGGAGGTGGTCTTCGTGTCCGGCATGCTGGTGGTGCTGACGCTGGCGCTGTCCGTGCTGCCGCCTTACATGGACGCAATGATCCACCACCCGGAGACCAAGGAGCGCAACGGCGGGCAAAGCGACTCCAAGGTGGACCTCATGGCGCGCGCCGGCGTCTGAGGACGCTGAGCTTGGCTGTGTGGGTTTGGCTTGTTCGTCTTGTACCGTGAATGGGACTGGTGCGGGCAAATATCCTTGCCGTTTTGGAGGAGCAAGGTTTGGGATGAGCGTTGGTGAATGGGCGGGCCTCTTGGGGCCGCGCACTGGTTGCGCACTTCTCTCCGGTGGACGTCATGTGTGCCGTGGCAGCAAAATATTGTTCTAGCGCGGCTAGGGGAACGGGCAGTATGCAAGACTTGGGGAAACATTCTTTGGAACCTTCCAAGGCTGGTTGACAAATGTAAACGATTTATTTATTTTGACTTGTTGCTCTGAGCCAAGTCGTGGCGTGTTGTGGATGATGCCTGCCTTCACAGAGATTGTTTGATCTCGTGCTGCGGGAACTGGAAGTATGCTCTGCTGGCGGTCTGACCGTGTGTGTAGGGGCAACGGGATTCGTACATCTAGTACAGGCCCGATGTCGGATGCAGTGCATGCCAGGGATTCGGGTGAATGCTTGAAATAGACAGTGGCAAAAAGCATGGGCACAGTATTTGTGAATATTCAGGTAGACGCTATGCCAACACATTGGTATATGTAGGATCCCAGTTTCTGGAAAATGTAACAGAAATGAATAGCTTTCACTGCATTGGCAGCACATCTCCTTGGCCTTTTCGTTTGCATCCAGGCTGCTCAGCAAGTGCAACAGTATCCATACAGCTGCCGCAGCTCGTCTACTTTGTCGGTGGGGGTCACAGCCGTGTGAGGGCCTGCTGCTATGACTGGCAGACGCTCCAAAGGCGATCTACCAGTATGCGACTGCCAGCACCTGCCATAGGAAGCTGGTGAGCTAGCATGGAAAGGCATCAACAAACGATGCACTGGTGAGGATCAGAAAAGCATCGTAAGAGATTGGACGTCTGGCAGTATCGTGACTGTCCTCAAAAGTCCAAGAAATAATACAGTTTGTGTGCTGATCCATGAACAAGGATATTCTGAACAGGCGTGAAAAGCACATTTGCTGAATGAAGAGGCCTTCACTATGTGATGGTCAAGGTAATTCATGGGTCATTGTCATAGTCCTCCAGTGATGCTCCCTATGTGTGCGCTATGTGCTGGGGGTGGAGCCATGACACTCATTCAGTTGCTTCATCCTCACACTTCAACATGCGCACAAGTTGTGCGTGAGCAGCCCTGCATCGGCTTGACAAGTGAACTGTACCCATGACTCCTGTGGATCTGGAGTGATTTGGCTTATGGAAAATATTGCGCAAGTTGTCAAGAAAACCAACCTACTGCCCAAACTAGCCTTCATATTCACAACGACCTGAGTGCACTGAGATATCTGCTTTGCAAGAGCCCCACCCATGCTTGTATGCCTACAAGTGCAGGTAATTGAGCAACCCACCAATGAATTCCAGTTGTTCGTTTACAACTCGCTCATCCAAACTATGACCTTGAGGACTGCACAAATCCTGTCCAATTTCGTTCACAATCATCCGCCTTAAGATGTGAGTCAATGGGCAAACCATTGTTAATCCTCCAATGCCAACAAAACTCCTTCAAAACAACCTCACTACATATCCCTTCTTCTACACTACTGCCCCCTGTCCCCTGCACAATCTAAGCGTGGATACCCAAACCGACTGACTAAGTCTCTTACCATCCTCAGTGCTCAGCATGCTATACGATAGGTGACGTACCTCCCTGCCGTCTCACTGGCTCGCACAATTCGCACCACTTGCCCCCTCACCATCCCATAGTACCTTGCCACAGGGTCGTTGAGCTGCAGGCAGACAACCAAAACATCAAGCACAAACATTATCTGAGGTACTCACTACATTAACACCCAGACTTGCAGAACATGCTGTCCATTGTATTGTATCAACAATGCAAACAACAAAAAGCTTGTCTGACGCAAGATTCATTCGTGGCTCATACACCACTGCACACACCAGATCCCAACAAAACACAACAAAATGACCATAATCCACCCAGTCTTGCTGAAGTGCTATTCATGGCTATCCACTCAACTTGCCATCCGCTGCAACATGTCAACATTGTAATCCTCTGTAAACATGTCCAGTGCAATATTCATGGATGGCTCACATACAACAGCACACACTAGATCCCAAGACAACAAAGTGATCATAATCTGAAGTAGGACAATGGGTGTGTTCCCACATCAGTACTAATGCACAGGGACTTTTCATAAGTTACAGGGCTGGGCAATGCAAGGTTGTCAACAAGGTGAGATATGGTAACACTATGCCATCGCTGGCGAGACTCTGGTCCCCAATTATCACCACACGAGAGCCCCTGCAAGTGCAGCCACTGTGCGCCACCATGACACCAGCTGCATATTGCATATGACAGTCTGGTAAGCCATCAAAGCAGCAAATGTGTCTCAGCTGCTCCACTGTGTCCACTATGCATGTCAACAAATGTGAGATGCACTGACAAAGTCGTGTACTGACTAAATCTTGCTAGCGTTGACACTGATCCTGTTCCGCTGATGTGCACTCAGAAACATAGCTAAAGGCGCAACAATGCCACAATTTTCTTGTCCATTGCTGGTGCAGCCTTGTCTGTCTGCTGTCTCGACAAAACGCGCATCAGCGTAAACATTTCTGCTATGAAATACACCAGTGTTCAGGGTTTTCCAGGCAGTTCCTCAGCACTGCACTCTTGAAGCTGGACATCGCACTTTCCAGAGTCATTGCCCACAATCTACCTCGAAAGCATGCAGTCTCTCAGGGCCACTTTCTAGCACAATGTCCAGAGTTTTGCCAGCCCTCACAGTCAACCCACCATGGATGCAGCAACTGACCTGTATTCGTGGCAGCTGAGATTCCTTGACCTTGTATTGTGCAAGCAGTGTTTTTTTCTCGTTGTCTTTCAGCACTCGATGCTCAGGCACCAAGACATGCTTTGTGATGTTCACAAGCAGCTCCTGCTCAAGAAATATCTCTATCTTGTACTTGGATTCCATCTGTTGTAGGGTGGCCTTGGCAAAGGGCGTGAGCTTGCTGGCAATTACCATCAGCGCTCGACCCACGTTCTCAGCTTTCATCCGATCGGCGATCGTCTAAGGTGTCAGCACACGTATTTTGACTTCACCACCATGGGTACTTGTTGCTGGCAATCAGGAGTGAAGCAGGGCCAAAAGAGCGCAAGTGCATATGGACTGTGTCTGAAGGTTAGGGTTGGCGTAAAAGTGTGCAGCCAAGGACAGCAGATCCAACGAACTGATGGTTATTGCCTTCTGGGTGGCTGGTTATGATGTGCTGATATTGACGCATCAACTCAAAAGCACTGTATACACCAGCAGAATGAACATGCATCAGAGTGTGGGATTCAGTTGGCAATGGCGGCAACAACTTGAAATCGATGTGTTCATTGGGGATGTGCACAAGGTGGGGATCTGAGCGGACTCTTCCTGGGCGACCTGCTTGTGTATTGCTGTGCTGTGGAGATTTCTTCAAGACAGGAAATCTCTGTAGTGGAAATTTTGCATGGGAAGAAAAGATTCTTGCCAAATCATGTGTCACCTCTGAAGTGGCCAGTAAAGCTTGCCCAGATTTGGGATTCTGTAATGAACACCAAACCCATGCAACCGTGCATACCCTGCAACTCTCATCTTGCAAAACTGTGACAAGCAAGTCATGAAGACTCTGCGCAATACAACAGTGTCCAAAGCATTGGAATCAAGAATTCGCTTTAGCAGGTGGGATGTCCACGGGTGCCACTGCAACACAACACCTACCTTGATAGCTGTGACCCCAACTTTCTCTTCTTCAGGGAAGAAGACAAATATGTTCTCCCGGTGATTCTCCATTTTAGGGATGAGCAAAGTGAGCTCCTCCTTTCGGGGCTGCTCACCATATTTCATTTTGAAAGCCTCCAATGTTGCTGTCAGTTCGTCCTACAAACAATGGAAGTCGTCAGCATCACTGCATCTGCCATGCCAATGGCCATCAACAAACTGGAATTTTCCAGGAGCACTGACAAAAGAAACCCAGCCTGAGAACAAGGTAAGAAGACCTGTTCTACACAACCCGTACAGAACTGTCCATCTATTTAATGCCTATCCAGCATTGGATTCTATCTCCATCTGGTAGTTTGTTGCAAACTCGCAGGGCTGGGATGTTGTCTGGTCCAACATTCTGTTTTCAAGAAATGGGACAATTCTCCACACAACACAGCCTGGCGCAGTAGTTTCCTGAAGCAAACGACCAAGCCATTCGGGACCATGACTCAAGCACACCGCATTGTACCACTGCCACCCCATTCTCATTCACCCCCACACAAGGCAAATGCTGCTCTGTCGGATGGAAAACAGCGAAACTCCGTGAATCTTCCAATACCTTCCTGCGGCTCTCCTTCTATGGTGAAAACTGCAAGCTGACTTACTGAGTGAGTGGAGATGAACAAACACTCTTGAGCAGCCGCTGTGACCGGAATTATGCCCTTCATGTTCTTGAAGGCGGAAGGACACTACTTTCTCAAAATTTTTCCCAATCCAAGCAATGCATTGGCACATTCTGTGCTGGTCAGCCATTGTGATCCAAATCGCAATTATAACCTCCGCCACAGCGTTCCCATCGCGACCTCCCGTTCCAGCGCCCGCTAAGATCTTCACAACGCACTGGATTGACAGAAATTTCAACAAGCTGTCGCCAAATGGCATTTGCGCCCATACGGCTGTCCACGCTTCAGTGGCAAGGCAGCCTCAAGGTCAACCTGGCGTCGATCCAAAGCATCAAAGGTGCGGAGCTCCTGCGATGTGGTTCACCTGAGGGACGAGGTAGCCCCTGTCTCCCAACATCTCCAGGCACGTCTTGCGCACGCGGTATACTCTTGTGGCGAAGTCCATGGCTGCCCGCGGAGACGCTGCTTGGGCAGGCGAGCGTGTCCAGCAGGAAGTAAGAAGGGGCGCAGAATCGACAATCGTTTTCTCGCCGATGTGAGCTTTCTTTTGCACCCCCTGGTCCCGGTAAACTCAGCTAGTTTTCACCGTAAAATATTCAACCCGTTCGCATCAGAAAACTTTGCCGTTACGCTTTTTGCTCCGCATTTTTGTTTCAGGGCGTTATTTCTATTTTTGTAGGTTGCTCCACAAAAGAACTCATTGAAAGAACGATATTTATTTTGTTGTTTTCTCCGCAAAATAAGGCAAGGTTACGGGATTGTGTGGAGCGGTTGAATAGATTACTGTTGTCCAAAAGTTTTGAAAGGGTGGGAGACATGTGTTGCGACTGTCCCGAAATCGAGTGGACGCACCATTTGACTATTAAATGAGCTATTAAATGACTATTAAATGACCATTTGACTACTGAATGGTGACGCGTTGCTTGCTGCACATCCCGCTGTACTGCTACAGGAGAAAGGGGTCCAAAACCAACGACGACTGTGGCTATGTTGTCGCCCAAGCTCTTGAAACCGACCGTAACTAATAAATTGAAAATTTGAAAAATGATTTTTCTTGTCCGTGGTTTGGCTCCGTTTTCACCTGGGGATGCAGAAGAAATGCCGAACAGTTCTACGTGGGGGTTTGCACTCCACCACGGAAAACATGCCCTTTCTGTCGTTTGGCTGCGGCTGCACTTTGAAGATCGCGGCGCTACTGAATCGCCGTCATAACGACGGCTTGGAATGGCAGATGGATCACGAGGAATGTGGCTGTTCTAGTTACAGCAAATGCAGCAAATAAACCCAGGCACAATGCCTTTGGAATCGAAATTGAACACCTAACACATGTTCCGTCGGGAAGCACCAACGCGATGAGATATGTTGAGGTTACAATCAATTTTCCCACATGAAATTTTCTGCGCCGCCATACCCTTAACAAAGAATAAAACTTTCGGCCGCCGTCCAGATCTTAATATTGAAGCGCAAGAACCCAATCGGCTCCTCAGGATCAACAATGCGCTCCTGGCGTCTCAAAAGCCGTTAACTTACCGGCTATAAACTAATTGGTAACAATATTGATTACCCAGTCTTCTGTCCGTTACACTCGGTATGCAGCTGTATACTCAGCATGCAAAAGTCCATCAATTCCGCCAGAATGACACAATTCTCATATTTGCCACATCCCACCCAGAAAGCTAGCACACACGCATCAAAAGGAAATACATCTTCATCGGCCCCTAGCTAGGGTATGGGGGGGTGGGGTGGGGGTCCTATAGGCTTAATGTTTTAAAGCATGCAACTTCTCACCGTCCCAACTGTACACATCAGTATTGACATGGCCCACCCATCCGCAATTTGTCGATTCCTCCATGCCAACTGCTAAGTGCAGCCCATCAAACTGCTGTTCCCTGGCACAGCTCACTAGGGAAAAAAGGGCCAGATAACACGTGTTCAAACGTGTACAAAATTTACAGGTTTGCGTTATTTTCATGTTCTTAGCGTGCAAAACTTTGATGAAATGTGTTTTATGTGTGCTTCCAAAAGTGTTATTTATCCCTTTTTTTCCTAGTGGCAGCAGCCATTCCCCAGCTTTACCTAAACCAGCGCATCATCCCGTGCTTCATGAACCACATTCAGCACATGTCCAGTTGGCGTGCAAATGAATCTTGGACGATACAGAAACTGGCTGTGGTCTGAATCACTGATCTAAACTATTCACCCATTCTCCTTTCAATACTTCTGCTTGAGATGGTTAGTTTTCTGTGCATTTGGTGAATATTACTGCAGTAGTTTTGCATTTTTCAATCAGCATGAATGCAGAGTTCACCCAGAAAAGTACTGGGCCTGTCGTGTCAGGGGTCTGAGCCGTTTTACTCCCCATTTATTGGTTTAAATGCCTTTTTCATTTTTCAGCAGTGCCTGGCTGCTCTTCATGACAGTATCTGATTGCCCTATGGTTCTGCAGCACAGTCAGCCATCATAAATCAGTCGTGTGTCCCACTTTGGGCATAAGGACAAAAGGAATAACAGCTGTTTTGACAGTGCTGAATTGCAGTCAGCCAACATATGCTTGTCCTGTGATCAATCTTTTGTGGCAAACAACGGACTTGAGTATTGCTAAAAAGTGCTGAAAAGTGGACTGAAAATCCCACAGCAATGATCTGCCAAGAGACGTCGAACATGCTGCTGCTGTACAAGAAAAAACCGTTCCCACATGGTTTTCGCATCCCTTCTGCTGCAAAACAGACTTCCCCCATTGCCGTTCTCATTCGGAACTCGACGTCGAGTTCATTGATGGACCCAACGCAACCACAGGATCAAAACTGACATGTTATGCAGTGTTTCGGAAAGAGAACAGGACCAAATCCCAAGAAACCCTCAAAAAATGTGATGCACTATTTCGGAGAAAGGAACAGGATCAAATCCCAAAAAAAACTAAAAAAACTTCCCCTGCCAGTGCATATTGTCCAAAAATACTGCCAGCGTCAGAGGGCACGCAAAACCACCGTGAAGTCGCCCTCGCCCCCCCACTGACCACTCTCCACTCTGCCAACTCGCCCTGTGAGCGTATTTTTTTTCCCCGTTGCCCAGCGCCGGCGCACCCCCGCGCCCGCCCCCCGCCGGCCCCCCCTTGGCATGCGCCACCCCGCCGGCGGAGCCAAGAGGAAGCTGAGCGCCAGCGGCAGCCACGATCCCGGCAGCAACAAGGCCGGCAGGACGGCGATGGGTGTGGAGAGGGGGGGAGACCTGGTGCGGGCGCCGGACGGCCGCTCATGCCGCGGCAGGGCTGGGCGATGATTGGAATACTGGGCTTGAGTCACTGATCTGGGTGGCAGGGTGGTGCGGGAGGGGCAGTTGTGTCTTTTGATTTGTTGGATGTGCGTATGATTTGTTATGAAGAGAGAAAGAAACAGAGCATGCAAAGGACACCCCCTTGTAAGCAAGTGCAGGTGCTCTTATAGGTTGGGTAGGGTGGGGTGTGGCCCAACTGAAGTTCCCAAGACCCAGTTTCCGCGTCCTGGACGCAGCCACAGGGGGGGGAAGTGCTGGCGCAGACTGGCCAGCCTGGTGGTGCCGGCTTGGCGTTGCCGTCCCTTATACAACGGGACTCGGTTGGCCCTTAATGAAGTGCCTGACGGTGGCCTGATATATGGGCAAACAAATGAGGGTACAATCAACTGCATCGACCCAGTCAGTCAGTCGATCAATCATTCAAACACCCAATCTGTCAAATAATTGACCAATCGAACTGCATATCAATCAAACAACATCCCGATTATCCATTTAGTGGTTCAGTTCAATGCATCGCAGTGGCAAGGACCAACAGACAAGTTCTTGAAGCTTTCATGGCCTAGCGAATCAGATAAAAATCCTTGTTTCCAAGCATCCTATATCCATTTGTGCAAAGATGCATCCCTGCCGCTCGTCCACAGGAGCCCAGCCCCCCTTGATTGCCTTAAATTGTGCAGATCTTATACAAAATTGGGATCTTATGGCTCAATGGGCAGTCAAGCAACTCTGTTGATGACAGCCAGTTAAACATGGTCCCAAAGGCAGTGCAAAATTGCCTATGGGAAGTAGGGATCCCCATGTTGAGGAAAGATCAGTCGCGTGCTCCGTTGGGCTTGGTGGCATAAGATTGGAGAATTTTTGTCCCAAGATCCACAAGTGGCACACTCTGAAATCGCATCCTGTTCAATATCAATGCATGGCAGTGATTCTACTGTGCATGTTTCTGAAATCCTTGGTGATGTGTACCGATGCTGCGAACAATTCAGATATGTCTGTAATGAATACACACAGAATACCTGTTGGACTGAAATGATTTGACTGCAACTTGTCCAACTATGGCACACCAAATCATAGAACAATTGTTCACAAGTGTGTCTTCACTGTAGCTTTCGGGGCTTTCTGATTCATGATCGGTTCCGCACCCTGCAGATACGATGCCCGTTTAATTTGCCCACATGGAAATGCATCCACTGCCCTGCACTGGTTCTTGACCGGTCGAATCAATGGTGGTTGTAGGTGCTGAATGGCCGTCACACAATCCTTTTAATTCAGGGCACACGGAACAAGGCAACAAGGACCTATCTGGACTACGAATCTGTGCCTTTGGCCATGGATGGTAAGGCCATCTGTGGGGCATGCATCCTGCCAGGCTCATGATGTGATGTGTCAAGCATCCGTACTATGAAAAGGCAGCAACCTGGTAAAACCCAAGGAAAGCACCCCATGAAGTTGCTGGAAGCCAAAAGTAATTCTGTGTCTTCCTCTACACATCTTGTGAGATCTTTGACCTAGGTGTCCCCTTTCCGTGTCGCATGATCTCGAATTGTAAACCAGAAGTAACTGGTCATGAATGTACCGGTGAACTCACATGGAAGGTGTTGCACTGTCACCCGATGCGAGCTGCATGCCCTGGTTACCTGGCTTGGCAGCTTTGGAAGTTGTGCAGCACCTGTGCAGTCTGTGTGCTGCTGAGCACTGGCCTTCCTAGAGGCACACTTGGAATGATAGACCGGGCCTATGGTTGCCTCTCATCTCAGAGGTCTTGAAGTAATCAAGGTGTTTGAATGGTTTTCAGTGGCCCAACGTTGATTTTGTGCTGTTTTGTTGCTGATTCCAATTATTGCACCACAGTTATATCTTTTGGCTATTCCAGAATGTAACATCATTGTGAAGAGTCTAGGAACTGATCCCTTTGCTCCCATCGTTGAGCTCATTCTGCAAGCTCTGGGCCAGTTCCAGGATATGACTGTGGTCACTGTTTGTCCAAGCAAGTGGTGGCCATCGCAGGTAACATCTCCCATCAGAATATTTGTCAGTTCGGATCCCTTCCAGACATGACGAGGGAAAGCAATGGATCCTGCAAAGTTTGTCAGTCGTTGTTGTTGTGACAGCCTGAGACAAAACGTGTTCCAGTTTGGAACATTATCAGTGACTTCCCAGTGTTTGTTCCCAGTGTTTATGGCTAGGTGTCTGCTGAGTTTCAAATCTGATTCCTGCACATCCTCCCACCATGCACAACCACACCACTCACACCACACACATCCCTCTCCAGGGCCTGACTTGGCTGCTGTATTGTGGACCAATTTTGAGATCAACCAGTGCTGGACAGAGATTGACATTTTCCAGCGTTCTTGGCATTTGCAACATGAGCAGCAGGATGGGGGGCAGCAGCTGGGTTCTTGAAAGTGGTGCGCTTGAAATAAATATTTTGAATAGGAAAAAAAACACCCACTCATCCCCTGCAGATTTCTGGTGCTCCGGTGGTGTGTCTCACTGCCAAGAGCTGCCCCAACGAAGTCTAGAAACTGTAAAACCAGTGAAATGTAGCATGTTGATCGAAATAATGGTTGGGGACTTATGCCATTAGTGGTAGCTTATAGTGCAGCAAACCCCTGGGACGAAATGTAGCATCTGTTTGTGCAATGCAGGCATGAACTGTTGATCAAAGTATGGGTTTGGCTCCACTCTTGTTTTTTCAGCTTCTGGTGTGCTGGGACTGAGCAGCATCATTCAGCTGCCCGACGGGGACCCATCCAATATTTGGTTTATTTCCACATGTTGTGAGCACTGTTGCCACCCTAGAGAACTAGCCTTGCCAGCCTGTATTGGAAAACCTTGTGATCTTCACGATGCAGGCCTCATCAACCTGTTCGAAAAGAAGCTTCGGGAGCTGAACCCCTCTATACGGAGCCTCACTTATGATATCAACGACCTCTACCAGTTCATGGATGATATGGTGAGTGACAGTGCAGCAAGCAGTAGGCTGTGAAATATTGCAAGATGGTGCTGGGCTGGTGCACATAAAGTTGTTTGTATCTGTCATGAAAGAACACTGAAGTAATGGACACCATGAGGCTTGATGGGGTGGCAATGCAGGGCTACGAGTAAAAATGGCTGAGTGTGCAGCCGTATTTGTCTTTTAGTGTTTTTTGGGAGAGGGTGAGTGGGTGGGGGGAAATGCAAGAATTTCAGTTTTCAACATTGAAGAGAAGTTTGCATTGGCCTCCTCTCTTGTAATGGAGATGACGTAGGTCCTTTGCCAACTTGTGGAAAGCAGGATAACGTAACCTCTCCAAGTTATTGATCACGGTGCATGCACCTGCAGATGAGCTTTAAATGCAGAGATTTTCCTGGACGCCATGAATAGCACAAAAGCGGGTGTGTGTGTGGACACAGCGTGGCCACCAATTTTCTACAATTGACACAACTGTAAGGATGGGTAGATGGTGCAAGACGCCTATGTGTTTGTTTTGCTATTGGCTGCTTGACTTCTGGATGGGTCGTTGCTGGATTGCAGGGAAGGTGATCATTTAGACTCAATTGATTTGTCTTCAGTGCAACGCTGTTCTGAGTGCGAACGTTTGGTGCTGTCCATGTGCAGGAGGACATCAGCGCATTGGTGTGAGTGCCAGGATCCAAAGTTTACACGTCATGCGATACCCACAGTGGTTGCATTGATCGTAGTAGGGCAAAGCATTGCCCCTCGCCACTGTTTGACGATGCTTCATGATGGGGCTTGCCTTGCCTCGTTACTGTGCTGATATGTCCAGTCCACCTCTCAAACCTGCAATGCCATGAGCTATTAGCCACAGAAAAGCAGCAAGTCTGAACTAAATGCCATGAGCTATCCTTCACAGGAAACAGGAAATCTGTACAAAATGTCATTCAGGATCATCAGTATTCGGTGCTGGTCATGTATTCTTTTGCTTGAATGTGATGAAATTGCCATTGTGACTTAAGTCTTCCCTATTGTTGACAACATAGCATTGAGGGCATATTCCCTTTGGCCTGGCAATCATCTGCTTCGCGTCACCTTTTGATGTTACGTCCTATAATTGGGAGTTGGAAGATGGACTGTCTGTTTCTGCGTTCGTTGCATATGGTGCCAAAAGTTGTCCTTGCGCATTGCAGCCCGCCCGCAGTGTGCCTGGCCGCCTATGGCAACAGTGTAGCAGATCATTGATCGTCTGATGAAGGCCTGCCATGCGCTTTCGTTGCAAAGGTACGATCCCCAGATCCAGGCCTATGTCCCGTGCCCGAAAGACTGGATCAAGAAGCGGTGTTTCAACCACCTGAAGCGTCAGGCAACGTGACACAAGACGATATGCGCGTTGAAGCATTCGGCACGAAAGGATGGGAGGAGCATTACGCATGGAGGCATCGGTACGACGGTGGGCGTGATCCGACGTGGACGTCGCATGTGTTGATGATCTGGTGGTCTGGGAACATTTAGAAGCATGGGAACGCAGTTTGGGTGTATTGTGCCGGGATTTGCGGTTGGTACATGGTTGCCTTGCAGTGGAATATCCCCACCTGTTTTTAAAGGCACCAATGGGGCCAACAGTCAGGTGCAGTGCGTCCCAAACAGCCACTCATTAGCCTGCGCACTGGTCTGGGATTCCATGCCTACACCTTGGGGGCTTGCACCCTTGAGGGATAATAAGCAGTGGCAACGACGTCCACAGATGCGGACCTCGAAATCGCAGGGGACGTCGTGGGTACGACACCTGGCAGTCGGTGGGCTGAACAGCGCGCGGCGCTGCTTTGCGTATGCAAACTTGTGTCATGCGTTCCCGAGGCTATGATCAAAGGCAATGAGGGGTGAATTAGGAGCCCGCGCAAAAGTGGCAAGATAGGGCCCCTTTTTGCGCCGGGTGCAGTGTGCGATCCTGCCGCCTCGGTTGCCTTATGTAAGGCAATGAATCTCCTTGTTGTCAGCTGAATGCCAGGTTGCCATTCGGTTCTCTTCGACGCATCGAGAATTTCTGGTGGTTGCTGGCAGTTGATGCTCATTCTCAGGGCCCTTCATTTCGCATCTCCGTGCACATTTCTGTTTCCGTTAATTTGGGAACTTTCACCTTGACATTATGGCCGCAAATGTGCAGGAGGGGAAGTAAATTATTGCAGCTCATTGATGCGCATAAGAGGATAGGCAAGTATGACTTTGCTGCAGTGACAGCATCGCGCAGCGTGGGATCCAGACAACAAACGCAGGGTGATCTGGACTTCAGCCGTCACGTATTTTGCTCTTGACCCTACACAAGGGGAAACTGAACGAACCACACCTGGCGCTGGCTGACTATGAACCACAACTGGTGCTGGATTTGGAACGATGGCTCCTCATCTGCCTGGAAGGCAGCCGTGGAATTGTTCTTTGACGAACGGCGTACACAGTACCCTGCATAGCCCACGTGCTATGGTGGTCGCACGACGCTTTGCCATCCTGCAACAAGCACTGTAGCTGCGAGAAGAACGTCGTCTTTAGGCTGACAATATCGCCCCATTACAAGGTGCCGAAATTCGAGCCCACGGACAGCCAAGGGAGCTTTCTGGCAAAGGAGGGGCGGTTGCCTCGAAGGGGCCTCTGAACGCCTGGGCTTTATGCAATCCACGATGGGAGGGCCAGTAATCTACAAGGGTGAGAGAAAACCTGTTGTGCATTGGGCGTCCTTCGCCAGTCAAGGAGCCGCATCGCCGTCTCACTGTTGTTGCAGGCGACGTACAAGGCTCGGAGTGGGTCGCGGACGGGGGGAAAGAATGGCTTGAAACCAAGTTCAGATAAACCAGAGGAAGGAGGTCCTTCATGACGGGCCGTGGATATCGGGGCATGCTGTGATCCTCTGTGACCTTGTGTGCAGCACTTAGCCCTGCATCTCCGACGGCATACAACGGCAGACAGGCCTGCGGGATGAGACCTCTCCATTCAATTGTCCCTGGGTCCCCCGGCCCACGCTCCAGCGCGCTGCAGTTTCCTATTCGCGTCCGAATTCCCCACCACGTCCCCCTCACATAACCCCACCCCCAGCCCACACCGCCGAGCCGCACACACCCGTGTGATCGAAACACTGCGCCCCAGAGCGCCCCAGCGCCAGCGCGGCGGGCACGGGCGCCATGCGAGTCCACGAGCGGGATCGAGAGAGGGACAGGGGCAGGGAGCGCGATCGGCGCATCCCCCCCCGGCGCAGCCACGGCCTGAGGAGCCGCAGCCCCCCGCTGCGCCGCCCGATGTCGCATTCCCCACCTCCCTTCGACAGGCGCGGCGGCGGGATGCCGATCGGCGAGGGCGGGCGCCTGCCGCCGGGGTTCAGCAGGCGGCGCAGCCTGAGCCCGGAGGGGAGGGGGATGTCGCCGGCGTCGCGGAACAGGGCGCGGCTGATGGAGGCGGATTTCGTGCTTGGGCCGGAGCTGGGTGGCCAAGGGCTTGGCGCCAACGGGAGGGGGGACATGCAGCTGGGCCCCCTGGGGGGGATGCCAGTGGTGGGAGAGGCCGGCAACGGGGTGAGCGCGGTGCCGTCGCTGCAACTCTGTGCGTTTTGCGCTTTTTTTGGATGCCCTTGGCGGATCCTGTGCACGGCTGTGGCGTTCTGCGGGGGTCGAGATGTGTTAAATTCCCCGAAGCCACAAGTCATGCAGTGGAGCGCCCCCTCCTGGGCATGCGTGCAGCGGGCTCTGTTCCGCTGTGCAGCGCTGCGGGTGCCGCCGTCGACGAGAATGAAATCGAGTGCGTGATGCATGCTCCCAACCTTCGACCATGAGGTCCGTTCTGGGGGGTGTGGGGCTGTGAGAATGGGAGGGGAGGGGCGTGGGCGGGCGGCGG
Source organism: Ostreobium quekettii (assembly GCA_905146915.1). Classification (NCBI taxonomy): domain Eukaryota; kingdom Viridiplantae; phylum Chlorophyta; class Ulvophyceae; order Bryopsidales; family Ostreobiaceae; genus Ostreobium; species Ostreobium quekettii. Next base: position 79,054 of record CAJHUC010000591.1, on the reverse strand, counting down.
CATCGGCGTTGTTTGTGTGCTTGGTGTCCGTGGCGCCGACGCGCCTTGGTGGGCGGCGGCCGTCTGTTGTTCGGCCCGCCGCGCGCGGGGAAGTAGGCGGTGTGCCGCCAGCGGCGTTCCAAAATTGCTTCATCTTTCTGTTTCGACGCGCTGTCCTTCTCGCTTTTGGGCGGCGGCCTGTTGCATCCGGCGTTCGAACGATCTGGCATGTTAACATCCTGACGTCCGAACGTGCTGGCATCCATTGTGGCAAAGAGCCGTCTGGAAAATTACGGAGAACGCGCGCAGCGAACGACGGTCTCCTTCGGGACCAAGCGTGTAGAGCGCTCGGATCTGTGTTGGAGATTTTGGCTGTGGGCCACCACCTGGGGTTCTGTGCCCCTTCATTTATGTTGGCTTTGGATATTCAGCTCCGGTCTTTCGGCGACGGCCGCCTTCAGGAAAATTCAAGGTGAAGGCGACCTGTTATGGGCACATTATCTGGAGAGCCTGCTGAGACAGCGAGTCGCGTTTGTTTTCAGGGTATGCCTGATGGATCAAAGTTGCCTCCGCACATGCAACACCGCGGTCCACACCTCCCTTTCGGACCCATGACCAACGAGTTTCCTCTTGGGATCATGCCAGACCAGAACGCCCCAATGATGGGAGGAATGGGGATGCAGCCGGGATCGGCTGGGCCGATGCGTAAAATTAATCCAAGGGGCAGCCCCGAACTGATTATGCCAGACTTCCCGCTTGGGCAATTCCACGGCCCTGGCCCAGACTTCGAACGCGGGCCCTTTGAGAGGCCGGGTATGGTGGGGAGGGACAGGTCGCCGTCGCCTTGGCGGGGCCGCAGGTCGCCCTCGCCCGTGCAAGGCCCCCCACAGGCGCGGAGGCGCAGATCAGCCACCCCCGTGCTGGACCTCGGCGACTTCAAGCCGCCCCCCAAAGCAGGAACCCACACGCCCATGGTCAGGGAACCTGTCGATGGCAATGACAACCAGTCCGGAAAGAAGAGGAAGCGCACCCGCAAGGCTAACGGTGCCATGAACGGCTCCAACCAGAATGGGAAGAAGCAACAAGGGCTGGGGACCCCCAGGGGGTTCCCCATGCAGCAACCCATAGCCATGCAGCAGGCCACGGTGCAGTCGATGATGCAGGCTGGACCGGTGCAGGGCATGCTGCCGCCAGGTGGCATGAACAACACCATGGCTCCTGGTGGGGCTCTTGGGGCTGGACCCATGGGTGGTCAGGGACACATCGCTCATTCGCAGGTTGGCATGCCATCCAGGCCCGTACTCTGTGAGAGGCCTGCAACACAGCCGACCAACAAGCTGGTTCCTTTGATCAGCAAGGCACCGCTTCCAGTGAGGCAGCAGAAAATGCTTTCCTCGGCAGCTGAAGGTATGTGCATGCAACGATACCCACAAATTCGACCGTGCAGTATTTCTGTGAAATCTTGTGTGCCTTGTGAGGCTTGCCAGACTTGCGCATGCAAGTACAGGCTCCCCTCTCTGGGGAGTCTGTCACTCCAGAAGATGGTGTTTTCGTGCACAACTGCAATATTATCTAATTTGTCACCAACATCTGCCGCCACCCTTGCCAGTGTGCGATGTTGAGATCTGTTCGGGGGCTGCTTTGAAGTGGCCCGTTCTATTTGTGTCTTGCGTGCGCCGGCACTAAACTAGCTATGACAAAGTCTCGCTGGCCACATCTTCACAGTAGAGCATAGGACGGTTGGCTGTCTGCAACAACTTGGCAACCTGCTGTGGTGTGCCAAGTTCAGTTCACCCATGCTCACCCATTCTGCACCCCCCTTCAGCTTCACTTTCCCTTTCTCCTGCTGTGCCGCAGCCAGCTAAGATATATGTGCCTTGGCAACTTTCATGTTAGCGGCTCTGTCCCAGGCCTGTTGATCTTTAGTTGCACGTTGCTGAAAAGATGTCCCTCCACAAATTGCCATGCCCGTCGCTTCTGCTGTGGAGAGCACAGCGAGGAGGCCCAATGGCACAGGCTCCCTTGCTGTAGCTGCAGTCCCATTGTGCGTTGTCATCACTCACATGCTGCATGGGAGTGGGCACGCACTGAAAGCTTTCTGTCAAAGAGCAAACCAGAAAGGACGGCCCCCAGGAAACGATTCTGTGCTGCTCATTGTGGGGGATAGCATGACACAAGCTTGTTTGGCCATGTGGCTAAAGAGACTTTTGTTGGCCTGCTGTCATTTCCTCCATTGGCCAGCTTAGTGGGGCATGGCAGTGCATCAGCTGCCTGGATTTTAGTTTACATTTTTCGGGGTTGCATAGAAAGAACAAGGGAGGTACGGGGTTCAGCATTGGCTGGCTGCGGGGCAATGCTATTACCAGTTGGACTGGTTGCAAATGCTCCTGCCAGAGCCTGCTGATGAGTTTGAAGAGTATTGCCCAAGCTGCCCTACCATACAGACTGGATTGTACCTGCTGGTGGCTGGCCCCCTGGAAAGCCCTGGAAGCATTGCTGCCATGCAAACTGTTTATTGTTGCGCACCCTGCACTGAATTCCCAGGCAACGCCATTGCTCAATACGATGCCTGTGGTAGACTCAGAAACGAGTGAGTATATTAATAGGTATTTTGGACATGCCATTGACAAGAGGCTTACACATGTAAGCTTTCACACACATGATGGTGCACAAATGCGTCCATGCTGCAAACATCTCTGCCCAACGAAATTGCAGCCTGTCTCCCAACTGGCATCAGCCTTGGTTGTCTCCCCGTTCCTGGTACCTCAATGAAAGGGTAGCCCAGACAACGTGGCCTTAATGCGTGACCAGAGTGCTAGTTGGCTGCGTTGGCCCTGGCAGTTCAGGTGAACTCCATGGGTTGACCTCAACCTTGCTTAACGAATCTCTAGCAAGACTGTCACAGCTCCGCGGGGAGACTGAGTCAGGTTCTTGCGGCAGACGGCACAGTGTTCTGCTCCCTTGGGCTACAGAGCTGCAGTTTTTTGGCTGTGTGGCGGCCGCCCTGGTCACTTTTGGCGGCAGTGACCTCCAGATGCGCCTGTCAGCCCCAAAGTCTTCCATGGCTTGCGTTCTGACAAGATGCGGGCAGCCGATGGTGCCCACTGTGGACCATCTGCTATGCACTCAATCGGCAAATGTAACTGGTCGAAGAACTGGGCACTTTGCAGTTGCCATTGTGGATATTATTGCACCTGAGGTTGTAAGTGTGTATGCATCAATGCCATTTTGGTGGACCAGTTTTGGCCAGCACTTCCGCATCAGGCAAGGGCCTTGCCTATCTCAGGGGTTACTATGTTCCACTGGACAGTGGAGCGCCTGAGGATATGTTCTCTTCAAGAAATCTATGTACGCATCATTGTCCTCTGTATCACCAAGGCTCTAGGAAGCACTATCCTTGCAGATCTCCCTTGGTGCTGCTGCACCTGCATGTGTTGAAGCGCATGGCACATAGCGGCTGAGCTGTGCAAATGGATTGAAAGGCAAGGCTTGTAGCAGCAAGACCACTGCATGCCTCTTACCCAGTACGTGTATTTAACCCTCAGCAGTGAAGAGTCCGACAAAGAGGGTGCACGTGGATGTGCCCAATGCTCCACAGTCTGCAGAAGCACAACAACTGCGGGGCCAGGCCGGCGGCCAGTCGAACCATATGCCACAGATGGATCGGAAGGATTCCAGGCAGCCACCCCCCGAGAGTACTGTCATCGAGCTGCGCCTCCTCTTGGCTTGTCGAATGCACGAGGCTCTCAAGCGATCAGCGTCTAAAGGTGAGCAGGCCTGCGGCATCACCGAGGACTCCATCTTCGACGACTTCAATGTCCGATTCGGTCATCCACTGGCTCTGGCCAAGATTGGATCCAGCAGCCTTCGGGAGCTGGTTCAGACCAGGTGCTTGGACATAGTGGAACTTCAGCAGCTGAAGGTCGGGACGAATGTGAGGATGGGGTACATTCCTGCACACACGTTCAAGGCAATGGCAGACCAAGTGCTGCAGAAGGCTCAGGAGGCATACACAAACATGATGAGCAGGGGCGCTGAGGTGAAGGAAGAGCTGACAAAGAGTGGTTCGGGGGCCTTGGGGACGCAAGTAAGTGACCCTTGCAAGTGTTTTCATGTATGCCTTGCTGTAATGCTATTGGAGCAAGCTCTGTTGGCACCTCAACCACCATCTGCATTTAGCAGCTGAGAACTGCAAGCAGGCTTACCATAACGCTGGCAATATGAGTAGTTTCAGCAAGATGACAGCAACATATCTGACTACAGAGACTCCCATACAGATTCAACAGATTCTGTCCGCGTACATGTTTCAGTTGTCAAATCCGGCTGCAAAAACCAAGCTGAGCTTGGACAGTGTGCACAGCCCCGAATGGACGTGGTTAGCCCCTGTTAGGCTGTAGACTCGTTGGCAATCTGCAGGATGGAGACGCAACGCTATTGACTACTGAGCCTCCATTCAATCTTCCCAACAATGACAACAGAAGTGGCAGCAATACACACAAACACACTCATTGTGATCACCTTTGCACACACATCGGTGCTTGGTACAGGGGCAGGAGTTCTGTTATGTGTCCATGTGTGCATCGAAAGATCTGTGTGTGCGAACGGGCAACTGCCGCATTGCCTTGTTGTCATGAAAGACTAGCATGGGTATGGGTTTGTAAACGTTGATTGACAGACATAGTTAAATGGTGCGACTTTTGTTTAGTCAACAGGTGGCACATTACTTGCAGCAGAATGGCTTTGACCAGTTAGGCCATTTTGGTGCATCGTCCCGGCTGTAAGTTCAGTTTGAAGTATGACGTTGTGCTTTCTGGATAGCTGGCGTATGCAACCATGGGTGTGTCATGTGGGTTTCAACATCTTGGTTGGGCACAGATCTGTAGGGTAAGATGTGGTTTGACGTTTTTGTGGCTTTCGTGCACATTTGTCTGCTAGAATTGTCGTCTTTTAGAGGACGGCTTTGTAACGACCAGCTTGTTGCCCACAAGTCCAAGGCAACTGAAGCCCTGTAGCGTCTGAGGCTGGAGGGTGCCTGGGCAGCATGTGGACACATTGCCTAGTGTTCCACATTTTCCCTCTTTCATTCAATGTGTTGTTATTTCGATGGCAACATGTGCTTATCCTTTAGCAAGCACAGTGACTCCATTAGCTGCTAGATTACTAACCGTGCTTATCCTGACTGATCCAAGGTCCGCTGTGTTGCTAAACCACCCGATCGGTTGGCCACATATTCAGTTCAGACATAGCTAACCAGACCAGCCTGCGCGACCCATTGCTGTGCAGCTGGAAAGTGTTTTGCACTTTGGGCTGGTTGTGTTCCTGTCTTGTGCAGCAGTTGAAAGCACCTCTGGAGCCCTCCCTGCGCTAACGGGGGGCCGCCTGGCAGTGTGCCCCACCATTCGCTCATGCCCCCGTTTTCATTGCAGCAGACGACTGGACCTGCACCATTCACGCTGGTCAAGATGGTGAAGAACCTTCTCAGAAGGCTCATGCTTGACATTGTGGTGGGCACCCGGCACTCGCTGCCGTGTGCAGAGTTCTCAACACTGTTCCAGCGCACCTACAGCCAGGTGCTTGATGTGGGCACTCTGGGGTACAATGCTGTTGAGGACTTCATGCGCAGCGGCCAGGTAGATGACGTTGCAAAGCTGGAGGTGAGCCAAAACGGCGTCCATTACTTGACGCCCAGTGAGAAGTTTGTGCACGAGAAAGACAATGACAAGACATCCAGGACCCTAGGACTGCATCGCCAGCATCAAGAAACTGTGGGTCAGTCAGCTGTGGGATCACAAGGGATGGGTGGCGGTGGAGCAAACACTGGGGCAATGGGTACGGGAGCGACTGGGCAGGGTCTTCGAGCCGCTGCACAAGGGACTGGCCACCAAGTGATCGACCTGCACAGGGGCTTGACTCCAGAGCAACTGGCGCTGGCCAAGCAGCTCAATAGCCAGCAAGTGCAGGGTGGCTTGGGCCTGCTGCAGCAGGTTGGCGGTGTTGGATTTGGTTCTGGCGTGATCAAGCCGGAGGTGGGCGGGCAGGTCAAAGGGCCTGCGATGCCGCTGGGTGCGGCTGGGCCCGCACAAACTAGGTTTGTTGATCCGAGCGATGTTGCCACCGCGCAGCTTCAGGCTGCACAGTTGGGGGGTGGCCGCCAGTTGCAGCCTTTAGCCCAGGCTGGCGTGACACAGCTGGGGATGGTGCAGCAAGGTCAGTTGGTGCAGACCATGGGGCTTGGGCTGCCCCAGCTGCAGGGCCAGATGGCGGGTCAACAGGCAATGATGGCTGGTGGTCTGATGGACAAATCGGGGGGCCAGAGCAAGAAGCCCTACCCAATGGCACTCGCTGGTGCTGGCCAGGCACAGGGCATTGCCAATCTGCAGCAAATGCTGTTTCCTGAGACCAGTGCCGGCCAATCGGCAGTTCGTACGGCTGGGCAGACAGCGCTGAACGAGGGGCAAGGGCAGATGCAGGCGGCAAACAAGGGGCCGAGCATGGTGGGTGGGTTGGCACCAGGTCTCGTTGCCATGCCTGAAATGGGGGCAGCACAGATGGTGAACCAGGGCATGGCCAGCAACAGGGCTGGTGTTGGTGGCGTGCCTTTGAAGCAGATGGGAGTGGCTGGGCCTGGTGCACAGCCGCAGGGAGTGGCCAGTTCTGTGGGCACGGGGGCTGGTGATATCAGCCGGCTCCAGGCACAGCAGTTGAATTATTTTTCTGGGTACAAGGTACCTCTACAGGCAAACCAGTCTGCACAGAATGCTTTGAGCCTGTCGCAGGCGAGTCAGGATGCGGCCAAGAAGACACAAGGGGGGCCATCGGAGATGCAGGGACAGCAAGGTGTTTTGCAACAGCCAACAGTGGCTGGTTCTGGCAGCAAGGTGATGCAGACAGTTGGAGGCCAGATGACGGCATTGGCGCAGCACCAAGGCCCGTCGCCGTCCAAGACAGAGAAACCCCAGGCTGCCAGGCAGCAAACTGCCTTTCAGGCTGGTCGGAATGCGCAGGCTAGCGTTCAGCCTGGTGGTGTGCAGGCAGCTGGACAGGGAGCACCCGTGGCTTCTTATCTTACACAGAATGTGCTGTGGAGGTTTGCCCCAGAAGACAAGGCAGTGGCACAGGCTGGCACCCATCAACAGGTAACACAGGCAAGTGGCCTGCAGCAAGCTCAGCAAGGCATTGTGGAGGGTCGGGCTGGGGTGGCTGGAGCGGACCAGACTGCAAGTCAATTCAAAGGGGGGCAGGCCATGGGCTCAACGCCATATGCACAGAGCCAGGCACAGGTCACGCGGCTGGCGGGGAGTGTCCAACCCGAAGTGGGTGGTCAGCGGTACAGTGTCAATACGAAACAAGAGCAGCATGGCATGTTGGGTGTGACTCCACAGGATGGTGGGTCTCGTGCGACGACAGGGGGTGGAGGTGGCAGTGGCAGAGAGAATCTGGGCACGGCAGGGGGGACATCTGCAGGAACTGCTGCTGGTCGTGACAGCGTCAAACCTGCAGAGCCTCAGAAACAGCAGTCCTCCAACCTGGTCGAAGAAGTTCGGAGCCTGTTGAAGCAAGAAGTTTCCGTGGTGAATCCCGTTCTTCTGAATCGGTTGCCACTGCTGTTCTTCAACAAATTTAGCCGCACCCTGGACTTCCAGAGCCTTGGGTATGCCACACTGCTGGACATGATGGCTTCGCTAGCTGACTGTGTGGAGGTAGCTGAAGCAGATGTGGGCAAGATCCTGGTGCCTCCAGGAATGGCCAAGCACTATACCAAGCAGAAACCTGCTACTCAAGGCCCTGGGAGCTACCCCACGGCTCGCGCTGGCCCAGCTGCTGTCACAGCAGGTCAGCATCCTGGAACGACGGTCACTGCACAGCCAGGTGCGCCGCTTGTTCATGCTCCAGGGGCCCAGAACTATGGTCCTGCACAAGCCCAAGCTCAGGCCCAGGCCCAGGCCCAGGCTCAGGCCCAGGCCCAGGCCCAGGCCCAGGCTCAGGCTCAGGCTCAGGCTCAGGCTCAGGCTCAGGCCCAGGCTCAGGCCCAGGCTCAGGCCCAGGCTCAGGCTCAGGCTCAGGCTCAGGCTCAGGCTCAGTACCAAGCTCAGGTTCAAGCCCAGCAGCGGCCCCAGGCACCATCTCAGCCAGCGATGCCACAACAGGTGCCCTATGCACAGCCACCAGGTACGCACCCAGCTCCCACACCAGGTGTGTATCCTGGCTATCAGTACTACTACATGCAGCCACCCACGAGTGCCAGCCCCTACCCACCGGGCTACGATCTTGCCCAGCATAGGCCACCTCAGGCGCCAGGCCAGCCTCAGGACCCTGCCCAGGCACAAGCTCAGGCTCAAGCCCAGGCCCAAGCCCAAGCCCAGGCTCAAGCCCAAGCCCAAGCCCAGGCTCAAGCCCAAGCCCAAGCCCAGGCACAAGCCCAGGTGCAAGCCCAAGGGCAGCAGGCACCAACTCAGGGTGCCGCACAGGGCCAAGGCGTGGCACAGAGCCAGACTCAGCCACAGCTTCAGACCCAAGCACAACAGGCCCAGGTGCAGCAGTCCCAGGCACAGGCCCAAGCGCAGGCGCAGGCGGCTCACACGCACGCACAAGCACAAGCCCAGGCAGCACAGGCTGCACAGGCTGCACAGGCTGCCCAGGCTGCACAGGCTGCCCAGGCTGCACAGGCCCATGCCCAAGCGCAAGCTCAAGCACAGGCGCAGGCGCAGGCGCAGGCACAAGCGCAGGCTCAGGCATATGCCCAGGCACAGGCTCAGCAGCAGCAGCAGCAGCAGCCGGCACCGGGAGGTGCTTATGACCAAACCTATGGGTCCTATTACCCGGGTTATTACGACCCCAACCAGGGGTACACGCAGCCAAACGGGTACCTCCCCCAAGACCCTGCACAGGTGGCACAGCAGCAGGCGGCCCAGCAAGCAGCACAGCAGGCGGCAGCAGCACAGCAGGCGGCGGCAGCGCAGCAGGCGGCCGCAGCGCAGCAGGCGGCGGCCGTGCAGCAGGCGGCGGCAGTGCAGCAGGCGGCGGCAGTGCAGCAGGCGGCGGCAGCGCATCAGGCGGCGGCAGCACAACAGGCGGCAGCAGCACAGCAGGCGGCAGCAGCACAGCAGGTGGCACAGCAGTCAGCACAACAGTCGGTGCAGCAGTATGCTGCGTGGGCCGGTTATGATCAGCAGCAGGCGGCAGCCGCAGCTCAACAGCCGGGGTACCCGTATGACCCCTATGCACAATATGCCGCTGCCGGCTGGCAGCAGCCACCTGCTTGAGTGGATGGAGCGGCTGTGATGTTGGAACTGGCCCGAACATGGGCAGGGAGGGAAGGGAGAATGTCGTGACTGGTAGGCACAATTGTGTTGAAATCCTAGCCAGGGTGAGTGCATTGAGTGCTGTCGATTGCTTGTGGGAGTCTGGGAGGTGGGTGGCCATGCCAGGTGCTGGAGTTCGTGAGTGCCTTGTCTAATGTCCTGACCTTTATGGTTTTGTCTATGGACGGCCTATCTGAGGTGCACATTGATGCAGTTCCCTGATCGTTAGATGTGACACTCAGGGGGCGTTTGCACTGTTCGCACACTGTTTTCCTGAAAGTGCTGGTGTGGAGGTAGCTGTCTTTTGAGGAACTGTCATGGTCGGAGGCATACAGCTCTGGGATACAGAGGGTCTACCCATCACGATTGCTGTATGTAAAGATGCGAACCTCCATGTGTGTGTGTGTGCGTGCGTGTCCTGTGCCAAATTTGACTGACCATTGCCCAAGAAGTGTGATGTTGCAAATTGTTAGAAACACATGTAATGGAAAGCATTGAGCTAGAGCACTGGATGAAACGAAGCACTGACAAGAAATCACTTTACCAGATAGAAGACTATAGAACTCCAGGGTAAAGAGCACTTCGAAACCTTGTTTTGTCTGGACAGTTTGTTGTGAAGAATGTGTGCATTTTGGAATATGTTTATTGTGCATCGTGTTGTCTACCGTCATTTGTCTTCCACATACTGACCACTGACAAGGATTCCCTGGACGCCAGACCCTTCAAACCATATCATGATTCCATTGTGAGTGTCCCGCATCAGTTCACTTCAGAACGGTGGAGCGAAGTCTGTTATGGCGCGCAAGGACTTGGCAGCAAGTCGCTGCTGCAGCGACGCTTCTGGCTGTTGCCTCTGGGATTGCGGATTTTTATCCGCAAGCGTGGTTCTGGCTTGCCGCGATGAGCCTTGCTGCCCCGTGTTCACCACACGCTCAATTGACGTGCGTGTGCCTTCTTGCGCTGGGGCCCATGGTGACGCAGCACAGCTAACACGTAATGCACATGATGACGCTCAGTGAAGGCCATTCTCACATAAGCAAACATGCTGTGATGACAGCGCCAGCACGCAATCTCCTTGATGGCCAATGCAGCCCATGGCCCTCTGCACAGTGCCATGCACAACTTGTCCCGTGCCTCGCAATGGCAGCCGTCGCTGTGGAGCATCCTGGAGTCTATTTTGTCAAACACTTGCACAGTTTGGAGACTTGCCATGTCTTGTTTGTTTTCCTGCTGGGCAGATTGGTCCATTGTGTGGCGTCCAGCCAGATTGGACTTGAAACACTTTGCGTACTACTTCAAAGTAGGATTTTGGTTGCTGAGTTCGCGTTGTGCATTGCGCCACTACCCCTGTGCATGCCGCTGTCTGGTGGCTGCCCTTGGTGGTGCTCATGAAGTTGACAGTGTGGGCACTCCTTGCTGGTGTGTAGCCTACTAGTGCTCAGTTTTGGGTGAGCGGCTGTCCAAGCGGCAACGGATGTGGCTGCCTATGACTTTGGTCATTGCTCCAGATGAGCTTGCATCCTTAGCACCATTTGGGATCTTTCGGTATTCAGAATTCGTTCTAGGTGCATTTGTGGGATTCTGTGGCGTTTTGTCACAGAAGGCCAGCACCCCGAGTCAGTTCCCCAGCCCCTGAGTTGCCCAGTCGTCATTGCATGGCAAACATCATGAAAGACCTGCGCTTCTGTGTTGATGGCGCCTGCAGGGGCCTGGCCTTGATGGGGATCGTTGGACAGATTGAACTGTGGATCTCTGTTATAGCACGCTGTCAGTGCCTTTGTACACAGCGACATGCAGCGGCACCGCTTCGCTATGATGCACCTCATTGGGGGGAGAAAGCATATGCCTGGGGGCGTGGGGATAATTCCTTTTCGATGTGTCGATGTTGCGTCGTTGGCAATGCCAGTCAAAAGTCGGGCAGGGTCTAGGGCATTTGCCATGGGCCAGATTTCAACGCTTGGTGCATCCTCGCTGTGCCATTTGCTGCTCGTGTGCGTCAATCTGGTGTGTTTCTTGCTGCTATGGTTGTCTGGCGAATTGATGCCCGGCTTCTCCGAGCTGGCAGGTTGTGTAGCGCCACAACGGGTTGATGAAGGATGCAGATGGCTTGGTCGTCGCTGGCCGTCTGGACACCTCCAATCCTTTTGCTCGCAGAGGCCCCATCGGAACGATTGGCGTTCTTGACGCCAGCTGTGGCCGGGAGGAACTCAGTGTTTGTCGTGTGGGTGTGGTTGCGCTCAAGGCCCCAGGACGCCTCGCTGCTCCAAGTGTGGGGCCATGGCGAGCGGTGGCCTTGGCAGCGGGGGGTATGTCCTGCTGTGGACAACGCTCCCGCGGATGCACAGGCAGCCGCTGGGAGGCGCTGGACCCTCTGTCAGCGCCCTGGACGAGCAAGGTGGAGCCTTTGAGTTGCATTTGCCTTTTCACCAGACAGACACAGGAGACGGGCGGACAGACAGAGCAGGGCTCTTGACCCCCACGGGTGATGGCGGACGCGGACACTCCGGAAAAACCTGCTTGTCATTTGCCCGTTTCTCAACTCTGGACGCGTGTGTGCCACGCTTAAATGGCTGCCCGCATGTGGTGGTGTTGTGCGAGGCTCCCATTCCTGCCCGATGGGACGAAGGCCCCCTTGTGCGGGGGATGCGGCGAACGAGCCGGGGATTGGGTCGAAGCAAATGTCGCAACAAGGCCGATCAATCGTTTGCACGCCTGGGGCGACTTGTTGGCTTATAAAAATCGAAATGCTGATCTGCGTTTGAATGCTGATGTATTGTTCATAGGATGGCGGGAGGTAGTTGCGGAATCGCCACCTTCGGTGCCTGCACATGGGTTCTTAATGCTCCCAATGTCTGACACCCCCTATTTCCGGACACCAAGGTCATTTTGTATTTTTGGGTCCACGGACGTTTCGGCTTTGAAGGCCCTCGCCCCCTGCATGACCTTCCTGATCCCTCGATGACCTTCATACCCGAAATGACAGGCATTGGACGAACCTCTTCATGTTGCAAATGCGCTCAAGATTGGAACTGTGCACAAACAACGCAATGGAGAGAAATGCCGCCCAGCACGCAGCCAGGATTGCATGGCTTTGTGCTTCTGAGCGCGGTTTGAACTGTCCACACACTGCTTTCAGCAATGCTCTTGAAATAAGTTTACGGTGTAAAAGAATATGCAAATAAGACTTGATTGTGATTTAATGTGACCTGAACACGGAGCGGCATTGTGTGCAGTGTCCAACTGGTTTGCCAGTGATGGTTGTCTTTCACCACCTGAAGCACTTGGTGTGGCTTATCTTTGATAATCCGTTTGTGGATTTGATGGCTGTCGCATTTTCTCTTCTGACCGGAGCTGGCGTACCCGGACCTCGCCCTTTTTCTGCCCAGTTGCCATCACAGGCTTCCGCTCCAGGTGCGCTTCATGTTGAGGCCGCCACTACTGTGCTGCCGTGATCCTCCTTGCGCGACGTAATCATCAATTGACAGCGAGGTGGTGAGCATGCCCGGCCGCGCCAGTGCGGTGTACACTTCTGATGAGAGAAATGTGCCCATCAAGGGCGCAAGCGTCGGGCGAACGGGTTTTGTTGCTGGAAGTGCTGGCGGCACTGATGGACAAATACACCAGGGCTACGATGTTTTGAACCGCTGTACTGTTTTGACCGTACCAGCCACAGTCCGTACTTCCTTTGGCTGGAGGGCATGTGAAGCGTGTAGGGCTTCGAGCAATGTAACAAAAGCGGGTTCTCAATTTGCCGGGTTTCAAAGCCGCTGGGATCTGGATCAATGTCCTCAAGTATTCGAAGCAGAACGCATTGTCTAAAATGCGATGTCTCGCAACGATCTTGGCAAATCGTATCCTTGTTCATTGGATTCTTGTTGCGGAACACGTGCTCTGGGAACGGTGTTCTAGAACGTTGCAAGGACGGCTAATCTGCATTCCAAAGCCCCCCATCCTTCGCTTCGTTGCGATGGGAATTTGGAAGTACGACTGATTGAGTATTATCAACAGCTGGGTGCACAGAGAGATTACGAGGCGTCAGGAGTTGCAGTGAGGACATTGACGAACAGACTGGATATAAAGGGCAGGAATCCTGTCGTCCCTTTGCTCGGCTGCAAACCTTTGCCGTGGACTCGAGCCTGCGGTCCCCGATCAAAGGTCGCCACCCCTCGACCCTGCCTGCCTCCGTCAGTATGACAGGCTCCAATCGCTCACACCAAAGTCTGCATGCACCTTCCCAACGCAACGATGGCCATGCAGGAGCGACCCTGACAATTAATAGATTGGGGTAAGGGTAATCAATCCCGCTAAATTTGGTGCCGGTGCCTGCGAACGTGGCGAACGCGAGGCAACCTTTGCAGCGTGCCGCCAGGTCCCCGTGGCGTTGCGGGGCGGCCATGGGGAGGGAGAAACGCGTGCGCTTCGCGGACACGGTCGACGAAATCATACCCGCACCGGAGGCGGTGTGTTCATCTCGCCACGCAGCGTCGGAGGGGATCGCGGAGGACGGCTGGCGGGCCACCGGCCCTGGTGGGTGTGCGACCGCATGGACACACGTCATTCAATCTGTCTTGCGCGGATGCAGTTCCCCGTGGCATTCGCTGCCATGCTTGTCTCATCCTCGCTTTCCTTTCGGCACGTTTGAGCTCGTCAGTTTGCTGAAGATTAAGCTCCGGGAGGTCGAGGCGACCACCACACGCTACTCTTGTCTGGGCGCCAGAGTCGGAACTGAATGAAGGGATGCATCAGGGGCATCGACGTCACAAGCGTCGCACCGCTCATGGAGCGTGCTTGCGCTGACTTCAGACAAGGCAGCATTAGACAGCATCAGTTTTCTTGTTTGCGTGAGACATCAAGTTCGAGCTTGAAGTGGGATCGCGCGTGGCAGGTCGAGAAGGGGAGTGGTGTCGGGCGCCGGGAATCAGTCCAGAGGTGGCCATCGCGGAGAGGGCCGCGCGGCGGCGTGAGCTTGAAGAGCGGGATGCCGAAGACGGGACGGCGTTCCTGAGCGACGTTCGGCAGGCAGAGGAGGAGTATGACGACCCGCCAGAGGTGGGCAGGCTCCTCGAGAAATTTCTCGGCTTAGATTGTACTTTTGAGCTCCTTTTGCGATTTTCAGGCCGTACTTGTATTGCAGTTTTATCTCTCAAATAGAGGACAGTTAATTCCAGGCAGAGCAAGTACTGTGTAGTGTTGCCTTCGATCTTCACAAACGGTCTTTGACCCTTTTGTGGTGCGATTTTTTTTTGAAGTACAGAAAGGGCTGGATGCTTCTTCCATTGTGCCTCTTGTTGTGGTGTTATGATGGATTGAGGGACCTGCCCATGGTGGGCCCACTGGCTGCAAGTTCCAAGTGTGCAAAATATGCTGCAAAGGGAGAACAGAAGACAACATCAGTGTTGGAAGCTGTTCCTTTCAACGGGCTTTAAACAAAAGTGTGCACAATGTATTTAAATTCTGGATGTCGCAGCAAGGGCAGTGGTTTGTCAACTCTTGTCCAATGTATTCCAAAAACGCAACCTCCTGCTGTGTGAGGTCGACGCAAGGCTGTTGGCTGTCCATTCTGAGCAGCTCAGCAGCTGAGCAACTGAAGCCCCTGAATGTGAAGTAGTTGATGGAAGCAGAAAGGAATCCTGGGCAGGAATTTTGTTAGACTGTTTATTATTGAAGACGATGTTGCAGAAGTGCAACATGAATAGCAAAAAACAAAGTGGAGTAGCATGATTGGCAAGAAAGTATGTGTCCATGATTGCAGGGTGAGGACACGGTTGAGGGGCATTGAATAACCATTTGCTCTCACAAAATATGCATTGGACAGAGTGGCTATGGAAGATTGTGTTTGGTAATTCAGTGCCATGTCCAGTTATGGCATATGCATTTGTGCCATGTATGCAACTCAACAAATCAATGTTATGTGATCATTTCCCAACTGATGCATGCAACTTGTGTTGGTGCCTTTGCCAGGATTTCAATGATGGCGGCATACCCATCGAGCCCTTCCATCTGAAGAATGAGCGTGCAGAGGGATACTTCGATTCAGATGGGCACTATGTCCCAAACAGAGCCGATCTGGATGCAAACGATGCATGGTTGGACACATTGGATGTAAGTTTCATCTGCGTTGCCATATGCTCCCCTTGATGCACATGTTCATTGTACTTTGAAACATCCATTGTTCTAATCTTAGTTGTGTAAGTCCTCATGATGTTGCCACATTGCGGGGTTTTGCATCTGGTGTTACCCAGTTATCATTGTGGCTGGTTTGTTTCAGTTAGTTTCTTTGGGTTGTTGATAGGAATCTTTTGCGTGTGTACCAATGTGCAAAATGTCCCTACTAGCCGTTCTCCTTTCTTTCTCTGTCTATTGCATGTTTCCCATTCACTGGTTTGCTGGTGTTGTGGCAGTCGTATTTTGGACAGGCAAGTTCCTGCAGCAGATACTTGGCCATTTCTGATGTGACAATAAATCTGAAATGAAGCGGGTCCATCCCTGCTACATCAAGTGCCATAGCAGAGCAATAAATTCAAGCGATGAGTCGCATTTTGGGCTCATCAGTGTATTGTTCAGAGCATTTGTACATTGGCAGCATTGGCCCCTCGGCTGTTGTACTGTGCCATCAAGTTTATAGATTGGCAAACAACTTCGCGTGTGCTTTGCGGAAGTTTAATTGATCATATTGTCAGAAATGACAGCCTGCCCCTGTACCCTTGAGACAATGTTGGTGGCCTACTTGTTGCGCAATAAATTAGAGCATTTCCCTTCTTTCTTTCAATCAGTTAGTCAATCAATGTATCGTTTCGTTTGTCGAGCCGTGCACACTTCATGAAAGAAATGCCCATTCGTACAGAACTCATCTGTTTGGAAGAAGCCTGCCGAGGATTCCATGGCTGAGGAGCAGGCTGCTGAGGTCGAAATGGATGAGGACGACCTGCAGGCGTACAAAAAACGACTAGTGGACCTGCTTCTTCCAGAAGAAACGGTGTGTAATTTTGGTAAGGAGCATGCTGTGACCAACAGCGATCAAAGCGATCGAAGTCTATTTCATTGCTACATTACTTGCATGAAACGTGTTATTCAGCAGGAGTATTGCAACTTACTGTTCCGTACTGCACGTTTGCCAGATCAACTTGGTCGATTTTCGGTGGATGTGGATCTCGATCGCACTAGCCATCGGCGTGCAGCTAGATTTTCAAACTAATACCAAGTGTGTCTCTGCCAACCTCCATGTGGGCCCAACTCTGCACACTGCTACATTTGCCTGGTTCCAATATGTTGCAGCTCTTGCCCGTTGCCCCAATTCTGCAGCACATTGTTTCAGACAACTTGTAAGCGCAGCCACTCCCTTTCAAGGGTCTCAGCATCATACTGTTCACACTCTTCATGGATTATGTTGGGCACTCTCTTCTACTGTGCACTGTGCGGAATCTCATCTCTATGACTCTCGTTTCAACGGTCTGAAGAAGCCTAGATCATTAATGTTCAGATCTGGAGATTGGGTTGTCTGGGTAATAAGATTGTACCATCAACCTTGCGTGCCCAGCTTTTTTAGAGCGCCAAGTTCCATTTTCCCGTGTGGGGCCTCAGTGCAATTGTAATTATGGCAAAACTTGACGTTCGCCAGACGCTCTCGCACAGTCTCTCCCTGGCACAGGAAGCAAGCTGTAACCGGATACGCTACATGACCAGCAAACTTATCAAATAATACTCACTGTAAATGTTCACAATTAGCAACCATCGCATATCCATATTCATTTCACCATACTTCAACACCACGTCCTCTGTGTTCAGCTGCAGCATATTTAGCACCATTCCCCTTATTACTACATGCTTATTTTATATCGCCCTCACAGTGGTGACAGCACCTGAGGACAGTGTACCATCCATTGAATTGCAGAGCCTGGGTTAAGGCATGCCTTTGTGCGGCCGTCCAGGTACTTCGTGCGCTGCACAGGCTGGGGTCCCAAGCAGCAGGCCCCACGGTAAGCGACTCCGCAGAGATTGGAGCGGCTGGATTGGGCACTGAAACATGTGGAGGCAAGAGGAAGAAGCCCACACCTGCAAAGAGGAGGGTTCCAGTTGAAAACAGGTGTGCAAAATCCAGCTCTCACCAGTTTTCCTTGTGGACCCACAGACTGCGCATTGGCACAGCTTGGTGCGATGCCGTCCCATTGGGTGGTGGACTCGCCATCAACCATGGCCTATGTACCTTTCTATCTAGAGATGCACTGCTGCACCCCTTGGCACATACAGAACACAGTTGGGGTTCAGTTTCGAATGAATGCATTTTTCATTTACCACGTTTATCAAGTTTTGATGAGCCAACCTGTCTTGCATCCCTTCGGCATCACCAGTCGCCAGATGTGAGTGCATCTGTTGTCCCAGACGTGTTGCTGATCGATTTGAATGGATTGTGATGGTGTCCGCTCATCAACGTCCCCAAGGTGAAGTTTCAGTGCCACCACAAAGAGGAGCTGGCCGTACAGTGCCCCCAAGGCAGAGCCAGCTTGACTGAAATATGAAATTAGTAAGGAAAAAGAGTAAAATAGAGAAGGTACAGAAAACGGTGAGAAGAAAGCAGGGCACTGGTTGGGCGCCCCCCTCCTGAGCAAACAGCTCAAAATATGTAGAGTGCCTCGTGCAGCCACACTGGTACCATGCAGATGTTGAACCTTTGGCCGTTCTTGGTGCTCAGGGCCGCGTTCGACAAGATGACAGAGTACGCCAGTTTGCTGCTGCTGCATGGGGACTACAACGTCTACAGCCAGCACAAGGAGGAGATGGAGCGAGAGCTGCAGGCAAAGGCAAGGAGTGCTATGGAAAGCATTGTTGACTGCATTTGTGAAACCAGATGAAACACTGTCCATTGTTGCCTTGTGTGCGATGTGAGGACACAGACCATGGCGGCATGTAACAGGTGTGACCTTTGGTCGATGCTGTAGTCGATTTTTGTAATCCACAAACCTAAAGAGATTTGTCATTGGCTGAGTAGCATGCAGGTTCCCACAGAAAGATTCGTGCATTTTGAGCCGAGAGATGCGCAGATGGAGCAGAAGGATATTTTGACCAGTGCCAACAAATCTTACTCAACTTATTTGTTCTTTCATCTGGCATTTGACCTTTATTTGGAAGTAGACTGTCGATTCAGATGTGCATGCTGACTGCTGCCAGGATTCCATTGCATTCGGTTTGAGGCAATTCCTGCAACTTTGTGTGTTCAGCAAGTGTTGGACATGATGGCATCCGACATCTTGCCAGTCCTTTCGTGATTGCCCTTGCTGACATGCTTTTTTGCTTCACGCTTTCCTGGGCTGCGGGTGAGCTAATTTGGCTTGGGGCGCCAAGATTATTCAAGCATCTTGAGGCACATGCCCACTCGAACTCCCCACTTCTCAGATCCTCTCCAGCTGCCGGGCTGTGGGTGCACTGTTCTTATGCCCTGCCCGCCCAGTCATGTGCTGTCATTGCTTGTCCATCGCTCTGAAACCATGCTGTTGTTGATTTGCAATGCATTGTACATGTTACAGCATATGACAACAGTGAGTGAAGGCTCCTTGAGACAGATTTGATTCGTGGCGAATCGGAGCGGGTGGGGCAGTTGCCAGTTTGGAAGTGTACCAGATCGCTCAGGCACCGTGGCGACGTTGATGAGAGCACGGTGCAGTGCATGTGTTGCAACTCGCGACAACCATCGCGCAGCGTCCCTGAAACAGTTTCGTCCATTGGCGCTCAGCAGGGCGTGGGACGGTCGTCAACTGGGAAGGACGCCGGAGGGGCCAGCGTGGAGGCAACTCCCGGCGCCCGCCATCGGTCTATGCCGCCCGATCCTACCCTCACCAACGGCGCCGCAGCTCCCCCAAAGGCCGCCGATTCCGACGTCGATATGTTCGGCGAGGACGACGCATCGCCATCCGGGCCGCAGGAAGGTGCGCCCAGCGCCGGCGGCCCGGGCGCCGAGCGCCAAGTGGCGTCCGCGGAAGGCGGGCAGTCATCCGAGGCACCGACCCGTGTGCCCGTTCCTTTCGGTGTTCTGGGCGAGGACGAGGCAATGAAGGGGGAGGGGGGTTACGCGGGTTACGCGTACGACCCCTCGTCGGGGTATTACTACAACAGTGACGCGGGGTGTTACTACGACCCGGGGACTGGCCTCCTGGGGGACTCGGGGTCCGGGCTGTGGTACAGGTACGTGGATGGCGAGTACAGGCTTGCGGACTCGTAGAGCTCGAGGATTTTTTTCTTTTACTGGGGGGGGGGGAGAGCATGAAAAAGAATAGTGAAGAGAAAATGAAACGAAAAGAAAGAAATAGTGAGTAGGAGTGGAGCCCGACGAAGAGGTGAGCTCGTGGCCACCTCCCAGCCTTGGTGAGGGAGTTTGCTATGCGGCGATGGCGAGTGGGAATGCAGCTTGGGATGGTCGGATGGGGGGTAGGTGGATTTGCTTGTGCAGCAGAAAGACGGCGCGTGCCAAAGCAAATAGCAAGGATTCTGTGGGACTTATTCTGCATGCTTTTGGCTGCTGATTTGATCCCGCCTGGATTCCGTTGTTCAAGTTGGCAAAGCAGTGCCCCCGCGCCTTCAAGGCCTTGACAGGCGCTTTTGCAACTCCGGAGTTAAAATCTGGGAAGGGGGAGGAGGGGAGACTGGAATTCGCAGGCTGAGGGAGTGCATGTCAGATACATGCGAGATTTAGCATTTGAATCGACTCCATGAAACGTGAACGCCCGTGGTGCCCTGCTGCAAAGGGAGCGGTTTTGAGTCGCATCAACCCTATTCCCTTCAAGAGGAGCCCAAAGAACTGAATCATGGCACCCAAGAACTGCCTCCTGGGGTTGTGTTCAAGGGCAGGCACCGCTGAAAAGGGACACTGGTGGCACCACTGCCCCCAACGACACACCCTTGCAGAAACACGAAAAGAGGTATGTGTGATACAAACCAGCCCAAAGCAAGGAGACAAGGGAATCCACAGGCTACACACTCGCTGCCTCACCACAGAGCAAAGAGAAAGGCCACACAAGCTGGGGCCGGGGCTGCCTTCCTTGCCCATCCTCAGCCCACACAAACACACTCCCCTTAGCTGTCTCTAGGCCAGGTCAACGCACATGGGCTCACGAAGCCATGATCTACAAGCAGGGCGGTCACTGAGGACAACAAAGGACAAATGCAAGTCCAGCCTATTCTGAACCTGGTAGTACAACAGCACTGAGCATCCCACTGGCGCGGGCACCTTCTAGACAGGCATCCAGATTTAAATGCATCACTGGCGGCGATGTGGCCACAATCTGCGCACACTGTTACTCCCAATCCTACCCCAACCCCCACATCCCCACCCACGTTCTCCGACCCCCACGGTCAAATACTGCAAATAAAAAGGAATGCTGGAGTCGACCAAACAAGGGCCACCCCACGGCACACACATAAGCGCCCCCAAGCGCACCATCAGCAACGGAGTGTGGGCATGACCAGTGGCCAGCCCGCCAAACCTGCACAGGAAGACGCCTTGGGATACGACCCAGGTGGGGGGAGTGGGGCCTCAGGGCCCGGCCACTTGTGGCATGTGGTTCTTTCTTGACACGATTCAAGAAATTGCGGCACCACGAACGGGGTACCTGAGTAGCCAGGCGCCATAGGTTGGCTTTCCGTTTCGTCGGGGCACTCCTACAGGCACTCCTTCCAACTCCAGGGGTGCTCCTCCAGATACTCTTGGGTGGCGTCTCTCAGCCCCAAGTTGGGGATGATCATGTCTGCCGTGCAGGGGTCGCGAGACACAGGGTCGAAGCTGCCAACCTGATGGACAACCAAGGTGGGACTACAGCCTCAGAACATCCAGCATCTTGTCAACAGTGAGAATCAATGGCACAGATTGGGTTGGCCGCTGTTTTGTATAAATCGTGGAACAAGGAATGATGGAAATCGGACAACAGAATTAAACATAGTAAGTAATTAGTCGGCGGCAGCCATTCAGCAGTCAGGAGTAAATTCAAACCAGGTGGAAAATCGAAGGAAAGCCCCACTGTTGAGCCCAACAACATGATAGGGTGTTTCTTCTTTGGCTGTCTATTGGCACATCACATGATCCAAGTTAAAAGGTTGGATTGGAATCGCCACTGAGGACAGTGCGAGCAAAGAAAACATAAAATATACCAATGCACTGTTAATCAAACTTTCCTCAACACCCTGGTGGAGTGCCTTCGAATCTGCCCAGCTACCAAACTGTGTGTGGTGTTTCAACAAAAAAAACTGACAGAAAACAGCCAGAAGCAGAAATGCGCTTGATGCTGAAAATTCTGGGGCTTGTGCCAATGTTGACATCAATGGGATCACACACAGCCTCTACAAAACACATGGAGTACTGTCCATCCCAGTTTTACAAAAAGATGTCAAATATGCCATAACTAGGATTCAAATCTCATGAACAGGGCCACTTTGGTCACGCAAGAGCTGCAACATGCTCTGCGTTGGCACCCGATCTGCCTGAAGGGAGTGTGTTGCCTTCCACCCTACACTGACCTTCTGCAAGTGTTCCAACAGAGCTGTCCGCTCGTATGACAGGCCTGAGGGAGTGCAGACGGGCTCCCTGAAAACGTCCATCGTCAGCCTGCAGGTGAAGGCGTTGGGTATCTCCTCAGGCTCATCTTGCCGGGCTGCCAACTCGAAAAGGCGGTCCCAGGCCTTGCGATCCTGTGCATGCTTCTCCCGCAGGGCATCGACATCAGTCTGGGAAAGTCAGACACAAGGATTGCTCAGGCAAGGGGCTGCCAACAGTCAAGGCAGCCTTGCACTGCAATCTGCACGCCACTGCACCACTGTAGACAGGCAGCCTGCGAATGGTGGGGTTCACACAGAGAAATGCACAACACAACTGAGAGGACGACCCATTGTGTGTTTGTTGCCATCCTGTCTTCATCCGAAGATTGAGCGTGAACAGCCAGAAAACAAAACAAAAATGGCTTCCAATCGTCTACCAGGAAACAAGGCAGCACAGGAGATGTGCAGACAAACAAACAGAGAGAGCATAACAGGGTGCCCGTGCACTTTTCCTGCATTTCACAGGGGTCAACCATAGGAACTCACAGCAACGTTCAACTCCCTGTCGTGCCTCTCTGATAGCATCTTGTCCAGCTGCTGCCTCAGCATGGCCCGTTCGGCTGCCCGTGCTGCGGCCTGCTGTTGCCAGGCTCCATACTTTATGCGTGCCAGCTCCTTCCATATCTCGTCCTTTATGCTGTCATCCTTCTCCCTGGCAGTCTCAAGAGCCTGCAACCATGCACCATGTGGCCCCACAGGTCAGTGCCGGAGCACAGTCCAAAGAAACAGGACAAATCGAATCAAGGCACAAAAGCAGCCACCGGGAACACATGGTTCTGTGCTGCCCTGTGGCTATTCGTGAACGTGCGCATCTTGTCCAGTGGCAAATCAAGCGATATCAATGATTCAACCAGAGCTTACTTGCACACATGGCAGGACTGTCCAGGGGTCCAATGCAGGCTACAAGGGCTGTACATTCCTGGCCACAACGCCAACAGCCCAAAATTCATGCACAGTAGCGCTTCATTCCCACCTAATGGAACACCTGCAGGGTTCGGACCGTTGGCTGCCTCTCCAAGCAGCTATTGCAGAGCCAGAGAGCACCCCTCACCCCACCCACCACACCACCACCCTCCACACGACCAGCAGCTTGCATTGATTCATTTGTACACTTCCTATCCACTGCAGAGCTGGTGATGCGCGTTGACGCTTAAGGGCCTGGGGAAAACCAGCCTGAGATGGGCCATACTCATAGGTACATAATAATTGACCTAAGGTTTGCAACCAGAGGATAGTGACAAGGCCCAGACCTGCATTCATTCAACATTTTCAGGCAAAGACCGCCCATCCAACCCCCTTACTCTAGAGGAACGACCTTGCATGCACACAGACAGCCGCAGCAACGCACCATCATGGAAGCGGCCAGAGTGACCGACCTTAGCAAGATGAGACACAGCTTCCGTGTAGGCATTCTGCTGCTCCAGTGCCTGGCCCAGAAAATAATGCGCCTGCCATCGCACCCAGCAGCACAGGGGGCCAACAAAAGTCATTTGCAGTCAAACAATACAAGGAACCACCTGGATGACTGCAGCCTAACCAACAAAGCCATCCAAAGTTTTGTTTTGAGCACATTGGCATGGTAGGCAGATGACGGCAACATAAGGCACTGCAATAGGGCAAAGTGAACTGAATGAATGCTCTCCAACACTCTATCCAGCATACTTTCTGCTCAGATGAACTGCCCCATGCAATCTTTCCATCCCAGGGCGTTGGGAAAGCCATACTGACCACCTCACGCCACATTGGCCACCTGCCACCTGGCTGCTGAAAAGGAACCACTGACATGCAAAGATAAAGATGCCAGCGGTGGTATTGATGGCATGCAGTTGTAACTGAAGGTAACAAATTCTGCAAGCGCAGCAAGCAACACGTCCTCCACGATGAATGCTGACAGAGATAAGCAGCCATGATGGAGTTGCTGTTGTTGGAGGATCAGCTTCTTTGATGAGCAAGATCTGATGTAATAGTGGAAGTCCAGTAAGACAGTTGATTGGAGCACTCACCTTGAATTCGCCAGCATTGATTTCCAGTGCCTTCCTGCAATCCCTCTCCACACCTGTCCAGTTGCCCTTCTTTTTGTGGCAGAATGCACGATTCACCAGAGGCACTGCACAGTGGAGCCACACTCACCATGTCACAAGGAGTGAGCCACAGCACATACAGAGACTCTATACAGAGGTGAATGGCAAATATCCAGCACAGTGGATGTCAGCAGACTTTTCAAACTGTACCGCACAGGAAGTGATTATGCAGAGGGACAAGGGTGAAAAGAGAGCCTCTCCTTGGATGGATGGAGCTGCATTTTCCTGCAGGGTGCATGGGTATACAAATGTATGCCGCAGGGGCCGTTAGGTTGGCCAGCAGGAGTCAACTGGCCACATTAAGTTACTCAGGTGGTGGTGCAATGTCTGCACTGTTTTGGTAAACGCAGTTTCATGCACGAGACATTTCAGTCCTGCAAGATGCAAAGGCATCGTTTGATGACACTTCTATTTCCAGCTGGAATGCATACTGCTGGAACACCACCAACAGCTGCAACAAAAATGCAGCAAACAGACGACCATCAATTCTGACTACAAGCACTACATCAACACTGACATCAAGTCTGTCAGACCACATCGAAAACTACATTTGCTGTCTTGTTGTACTGCTTATTATCTATCGCAGGGTTCCAGCACAGATTTCTGCCCTGCACAGGATGCTTTGTAGTAACACTACCCCAGATTTGTCTGTTGCACGTTCAAAAATGCATGGCATGCAAGCTTGTGACACAGCTTCCAGAGCCCTTTGGGCAGTGGTGTTGGTCCTGTTGCAGACCTACAGCTTGATCGAACTTGCCATATGAATACTTGACAAATGACTCTGCACATCCCACATTGGTGCCAAATGCATAGGAATCTTCCACACTCCACTCCCCTCTTCAGTTCCGAATGGATTTCCTGAAGGATGGAGGCCATTGCTGGTGACCCTTTGGGGAATCGCAATAAGTGCATTTTTGTTCCAAACCATTAAACATGTCAACAAGCCCACCCTCCCCTCCTCCTACACCACTTTGCCGCCAGGAGGGAATGTGGAAAGGCCAACCAGCAAAGCAACACTGAGCAAGACACTGACACAAATGCGCATCCCAGTGCTCATGGAGCAAATTTATATCATAATTAATTTATATTATACAGCAACTTATATTAGCAATTTTGTAATGTAATATAATAGTCATATTCGACATGACTCTACAAGGGGCCACGACTTTAGGGCCTGCACAAACTGAGGTGTACCAGCAGGTTTTATGTTCAAGGTGTCAAAGAAATCAACATGAGCAACACATGATGTCCAGTTTGTAATCTCCTACTGAAACCATCACAAAAACTCTGTAAAGTCTGCCAGGCACCAAGGTGCAGGGTGGTTTTGTCTGTGTGGATCTGTGTCTCCAAATTTGTGCCAAGCGCACAATGCCACAAGCCAACAACAGCTGTGGATCAAAGCTGCTGAAGGCTATAAAATCCCACCTGTCCAGCCTGGCCAAAGTGCAAGAGCTTCTGTGTATTGCTGAAGGCACACAAAACATACTCCAATTATGACAAATTCCACTTGCACATTCACAGTCAGCAGGCAGGAGTGATCAACCACTGATCGCTCAGCAGACAAAACAACAAATTCCTTGCCAATAAGCCTTGTGACCAAGCAATGTACACACTGCTGTCAAATTCGGAACCTGAACCAGGTTCCGTGGACACTTGTCCACATCCCAGGCCATCACCAGGGCATGTTGGCCAAGGACGACATGCAACCATGCATCAACAGCCAACCTGTTTGGTGCAACAAGTGCACTACAGTGCAGATTCAGATTGATTAAGTGGCAGGACGCCAAATCCTTCAGATCCTGGTTCCCATCAGCCTTGGAGGGCAGGCTTTGCTCAACGGAAGTGCAGGACATGCAAGGGTGCCAAGACACCGAACCAGGGCCACCATCCCCAGCCTCTGATTGTCTGAGCAGACGCATGCGCCCCCGTTCGACCAGAAGGACGCCAAATCCTCAAACAAGAGCATCACCCTTTAAAGCTATTCAGGACAGGACAAGATGCTCACACAGTACCCCCCCTGCTGGCGTTGGGGTCTGGATTGGGGCGCGAGCCTTCCAGCGGATTCGCAGGCCACCACCTCCAGGGCAGCCAACGCGGAGAATCTTCCACCAGCATCAAATCCCGAGACAGCCCTTGGCAACTCTGCAAACCGCAGGTCACTGCCCACGGCACATGCCCCCACCCAACACACCCTATTGCATTCGCGCCCACCGCTCCGAACGACGAGAAAACGGGGACACGGGGCGCATCGCGGCGAGCAGACGCGAGGACGGCCATCCAGATGGGCAAGACGGCCGCCGCGCAGCGCGCCGGCCCCCACGCCGCGTCCGCCACGGCCACTCCGTCAGAATCTTCCATTCCAAGATTCCAACACACCACTTTTCTCCGCAACCACCGCACACCATTCCCGCCCCGCGCAATGAATCGCTGCCCACCGCGCCCTCTCTCCCCCACTTACATCTGCGGCCGCATCGTATCTCCCCATCCTGAACAGCTTGTTTCCCTCCGTCTTGAGCTGCTCCGCGATGCGCTTCTGGTCCACCGACGGCATCGCCCACTGGCCCCGCGCCCCGCCGCCGAGGGGCTCCGCCGGAGCCGGGCCCGGCGATGGCCCCTTGCGCCGGCGCCGGGATTGGGAATGGCCCGTCTTAAGCGCACCGGGCTGCTGGCCGCAGCCCAGGGGCGCCGAGTTGCGTGGTAACAGGGGGCGATCGATCCAAGGACGGGGACCGATCGTTGAGGCTCGGCTAAAGTATTGGCCTCGACGGGGGGCCGTGGGTGGCGGGGGCCGTTAGGCGCCAAGTTGCGGCTGTCGTGAAGGTGGCAGCTTTGTTGGGCGGAGGGAGGGGCCTGGGGGTGGAGTGTGCGGGGAAGGGGAGGAGGGGTTCTTGTGGGGGCTTGGGTGGGCACAAAGCGAAGGTGCGGGAGAACGTGTGCAGTATGTGGAGGAAAAGTGGTCCTTCGCGTGCCCGGAGGAGCGCGCCCCGGCCCGAGCGCCTATCCTGCGTGAAGAGTTGTTGATGGATGCAAAACGGTGGCTGTCCTCGGTGTGGACCCCACGGACGGCGCTGTTTTTTTCGCACACAAGCTGCTTCGGGGAAAACCAGTGCAACAAAGTACTGTGAGTATCGAGTGATGTGAATATTTTTTCCAAACACATTGTTGCGGCGTTCTCGGGACTTTTGCGGTGTTTTTGAAATTTGAATTGGCGTGGCGCTTGCCACTGGGGCCAGCCATTGGCGTCCTTCAATCCCTTTTCCAAAACTCACCCCTCTGTCCCAAGACTCAGCATGTCTTTCCGATTTCACGCTTTTAAGCGGAGGCAAATTTGCCTCCGTGATGGTGGACAGAGACTGTATCCAAAGCAATGTTGCATGGAAAGGGGGCCGCCCTTCTTTCTTTGATTCTGTGGCGTCCCCCGTTCTGCCAAAAGTGATGGCATTCTTTCACACACAGCGAACACAAATGTTATTTTCCCACAATCCTAGTGCGCTGATATGTTGCAGCCATTACCCTGGAGCAAACAGGAACTTTCTCGCTTGCTAAGCTGCTATGTTTTCTGCGATAGTCTGGACCATTATCCTAGTTGGTTCCAACTGGGATAATATGCTGTCGCGCTGCACGCACAATTCCAATTGTGCGTGCAGCGCGACAGCATACCACATCGTTATGCTGGTGGCAACCTTGGCACCTTTTCTCAAGTCGTTACCAGGAACGTCATGGTCTTCTGTTATCAACGCTGTAGCTGATAGGCAGTGTAAGACATGCGCAAAGACACACCGCCAGATGCTGATGTCGACAGTATGTGACTTCACATGGCACGTGAAGCGTGTGACTTCATCCTGCTGCGGAAGCTCTGGAGGCATTTGTGCAGCAATGCAATGGGACCATTGCAATACAAGCAATAACGAACTGCAAGAAATCGGTATGAAGTCACGGCGAGCTTGTTGATGCGGTTCCTGTCAAAGCTGCTACAAGCCTTGCGCATCAACCCACCAAGCCGATTCGGCAAGTTTGCCCTTGATGCCAATGATGCCAAGGGTGCATGAATATTAAAATCCTAATAATCTTCAAGTTCATCAAAACTACGCCCATTGCTGCTTGTAAGGCCTTGGTGCATGGGCATTGCAGCAACGTTGACAGATGCATGTATTGTTCAGTACGAAGAACCATACAAACCAGATCAAAACTCAACGGTACTTACTGCAAAGAACAGGGTTTTGATGGCAGAATCTGGTATGGTGACGACGATATCTTTCTTGCCAAATGGAGTTCCTTAACTTCACTGCTTATATCGCACACCAATTCCCTCAAGATGCGGCAGCTGCGTAACTGAGTGTGCTCGGGGCGAGGCCAGAACTGGGCCGGAATAAATTCATTGCATTTTGGGTTATATTTGGCGGCCACTTCATTATTACTATCTTGACTGGCCTCTACAAGCACCTGCCAGAATGTGCCATGTCGCTTGCCAGAACACCGACCATTGCTTCGAAAGGCGGGCTGAGCGTCAATTTATACCACTGCCGTTCGTTTTTCCCTCATATTTCAAGCGTATGAATGTATGTTATCCACTTGTGTTCACTGAATGTTGCTGTTCCAAACTCGATTTGTGTTGCACCCCTTCCTAGCTGATCAGCATGATTCATGAGTTGACAATGAAGATTGGGGGTGTTCCCGTCACACCAATCCCCCGTCTATCGCATTGTCGCCAGGACGTCTTATATTCCGTCGCAAATAGCCTGGCATCATACCCTGGTACGGTTTTTGAGTGCGGCACTCCATTCGTGACTGCCTTGTCATCTGTGCAGCCCCTTCGCCATGGGCGCCAACAGATCTCTGTGCTGACTGGCACCTGATCGTGTTTTGCCACGGCAGTGTCCTAAACCCCACGAGGGTTGTCAACAATTGGCATGACTGTGCGCACCTCCCCTGCAGGTCAATGGGGCGCGCACAGACATGCCAATCCTTGAGAAACACCAATCCAAGGACAGGTCCTGTTGATTCGCCTGCATTTGCATCAATTGCTGTCAAAATAACATTGTCAACTCAGCGAGCGATTTATGCTCACCAAGCGCACCAAGGCTGCCAAATCTGTCAGCCCCTAATAAAGCGTGCCACTGCCAACCGGCAGGATCGACGCCCTTCGATTCAAATCAGAGCGGACAAGCAAATTGAAGCGTCTCACAGGCTGGCTTTGGTTCGTGAGGGCTTCTTGCACACCAAGTGGCACGATATCCACAAATAATGTCCCAGTGTACGCGTTGTCTCGCCAACCCCGTGGAGCCCAGCAAGTCCAATGCACAGCAGCCTATGTAATCCCAAACACAAGTTTTCGATGTGAGGAACTCCAAAAAACCTCGAAAACCGTGACAGCTTGTGTATTTAACACGCTAAAATGTCTCAGACTTGGCGCACACCCCGCCATCGAATCTTGCTTCAAAGCAAGATGGTGGCAATTGTGGCGACAAATTGCCACTTCAGCTCCACGCAGCCCCGACTTCAAACAGAAATTGTGTGGCCTCAAAGGCATCAACAAAGGGCCCCGATGATGGCCATCATATCGATTCGACGATATATGTAAGTTATCGAGTAGTTCTTGTCTGTGCAGCTCTCTACCGGCAAGAATCGGGCCAGTCGGCAGTACTGCCATGATGCCGTACTGCAGCCATGAAACCAATTATTATTGCTCAAAGTGCCGAAACGAAGTACAGTTCACTGCCATTCGACTTGAAAAGCTCCTTTCAGTAATCGATACCGCTGTGTTACCACGATATTTTGGCTTGTGTGCGTTGCGAACGTATCCCTGTGCTGGAATTTTGGGATTTCCCATAGTGCATCTGGGGATTCCCTTGCCTATGGAACTGCCCTGGTGGCGTACTCGGGACACCCCATGCAGCGCGGTCATCGGCAGCGACGCGCTTGGGGCCAACCGGCTGCCACACGTGCACAAGTGGCCCGCAAAGCGCCGGTCACCATGTGGTTGATCGAACAGCGTCCACCAATCACTCTACAAAAAAAATCCCAAGCCGCCACAGCCAAAAAAACTCTACAGCTCCCCATTGATCGAACAGCGTCCACCAATCACTCTACAAAAAAAATCCCAAGCCGCCACAGCCAAAAAAACTCTACAGCTCCCCATTTTTTACGCGACACCTGGTTGCCGCCAGCCCTTTGGGTTCCGTGCTGCGCACGGGAGATGGCCGTTCGCGCCCGGAGCGCCCGCCTGCCGCCGGAAGTCAACCGCATCCTGTACGTGCGCAACCTACCCTTCAACATCTCCACCGACGAGCTGTACGATATCTTCGGCAAGTACGGGCCCATACGGCAGGTGAGGCATGCACACGCTGCCGCAGATGGCGGCAAGTTTTGTTGTGGGAGAATAGGAAAAGTTGTGGAATGGGCGTCCACACCCAAGAAACAGAGGTGGGAGGCTCATGTTTGCCGCTGAAGGTGGTCTGGGTGTCAGCGAACCGATGGCAAGGAGAAAAGCAAACGTGGAATGCCAACCGGGGTGCCTGTGTAGTTGTTGGGACAATCAAGCACACGCACTAGGAAAGCCAGTGGCTGGGGCCTCCAAAGAATAGGAACAAGCTTAGGTGCTCACAAGTAGCACCGATTTGAGCAGAGGCATCTCCAGCCGGCGCCGATTCCTTGTCAAGAAATTCCTTGATCAAGAATTCCTTGGTCAAGAAATAGGCAAAGATGGCCTCTTAGAACTGTTTCCTTTGATGTGGAAGCATCAATTTCAAGAAGAAATCCAGGATAGACAGATAGAAAAGCAGTAATTTTGATGTTATGCAGCACGCAGAGAGGTTCTCTAAAGGAGGGTGGCACAAGGGCATGGTGCGAATCCATTGAAACCAAAAGGGATGGATGAAGACCATCGTGTTCTGTGCTGGTGTATCTTTGGATCAAGTAAAGCGGTCGTAATTGTGCTGACTGAAGTCACTGCGTGGCCCATAGCCCTCCTCCCATGCTTGAAAAATTGGGGATGGCCCAAAGCTTGCTGTTACAAGTCGCTTATGCAGTTCTTTTGTGCAAGTGCTTTTGTTGACGATGCAGCCACATCTCTCTTCATCAAATTGTTTATGTTCTGTGGCACCTGCCGTCACACGCCTTTGAAACAAGGCTGGTGAGCAGAAAATGAGCCAGCCTTGCAGGCTTTGAGACATGGGCTGTTTCCAATATATTAGAAACTGTGTATTCAATTGTTTTTGTGTGCGTGTTGTCCAGATTCGAGTGGGATGCACCAAGGAGACAAGGGGGACAGCCTATGTTGTATATGAGGTGAGTAATCCTCACGCTGCTGCTTTTGCTGTTGCACAGAGGGCCTGTGAATGCATGCTTTCCTTCACTTTGTTTTAGCATGAACGGGAAGCTGCCCTCCTGCTCTGTGTGGGAGGGGGCTTGATCGATTTCCATATCAGTGCCAATTGTCGTCTGTAGTTGTGGTTCCCAAACAAAGCAGTGCTTGTTTGCTGGATGCCCACTTCTGTGACATATCGCTGTGTGGATGCAGCTATGTTGACATATGTGTGCCACACTGTGTTGCTGCAGCCCCAAAACCATGCCGTGGGCACCTGCTTCTGTACACAGCCTGCGTACTGCCAGATGTCATGGCCATCTGTGTGCTGAATGTGTTCCTGCATTGTGCTGATCTTCAGGACATATACGATGCCAAGAACGCTTGTGATCATTTGTCAGGCTTCAACGTGCAAAACAGGTACCTGATTGTGCTGTACTACAACCCCCAGAGGCAAACCAAGAAAGTGGGCACAAAGGAGAAGGAGGAGGAGATCAAACGCATGCAGACGAAGTACGGAGTGGATGGCGAGCAGCATGCCAGGAACCCACAAAGGCAGCAGCCGGCGCAGGCAGCTGCTCACTAAGGAGGAAATGCGAAGAAATCAGTCCCTCGAGTTTTGGCTGTGGTCTGATCCGAAAAACACTGCAATGAGACATGGAACATCCAAGGCCTGGACGTGCATGAAATGGGCGCAGCACAGCAGACGGGAAAGGGCGGCGCGATACTGCGAGCAGCAGGCACGTTTTGCCTACCTGATATAGGCTGAGTAGGATTCTGCAAGTCAACAATTGGAAGTGCTGTGGCCAACGGAACCGGGAGATCGTTTGGCACGTTCACAACTGCTCTTCACTGTTTCTGCTGCGAATTATCAGCAGCCAGTGCTGTGATGTTGCCCCTCAGGCCTGCACGCGTGTCACTGTGACTGGCCGTCATGGGCGTGATAATTTTTGGAGGCAACTTGCTCGCTTGCAGACGGAAAGCATGGTTTGTGGGGGCATTGGACGGGGGGGGCCTGCAGTCCAGCAGTACCACGAGGTTCTCTGCATAGAACGATAGAGGCGAATGGCCCGCTCCCTTGCACATAAAAAGCATGATTGGATGGCGTTAGACAGGGGGGCACCTGCAGTCTTCTTGTGGCACGGGATGCTCTTCACGCATTTGGATTGATGCAATGCAGCGCACCTCCAAAGGGCTGTGCAGCACTTGAACCCTGAATGTGAGATGTGGCAATAGAAGAGTGAAGCAAGACATCAGTGCAACGGAAGACATGGCTGTGCATGTCGATGTGCATGCCTAAACATTGTAGAATGGATGGTCAATGACGTTACACCGGGGCCTGATGACCTACGTTTGATGACCTTCAGGCCTGCAGGTTGGTCCCGTTATGAACAAACTGAGCAGTTCTGGCCATGGCGGATTGGCACCGCCTCGGTTGCACCGGGGCGCAGGGCTGGACCTTCGAACTTGCATCTGGTGGAACTGGCAGAACCAATGATTGTTAATCATTGCGCCACTGCAAGTGCCGCTGAAGTGGATGCTCAGGTTGCATATTTCGCAAGTCGCACTCCAAGACTGTTGTAATTCCATATTCGGAACGTGCACACGCACATTTCGTGCACGATTACGCACTGTAGTTACTGTAGTTACGTACTGTAGTTACTGTTATTACTGTAGTACATACAGGAATTGAGTGCTGCGCGTTGGCGTTGCGTCCATCAGTGTTCCAAGCATTAATCCTTGGATTCCCACGCTTGCACCCCAATGAGGTGCTTACACAAGCCTTTGCGACGTGTGAGGACGAACTCATTAAATGCTCTCTCAAAACTTCGCCCATGGGCAGGCAGGGTGCCGCCAGGCCGCAAAACTCCTAACCCGCGTCCAACAGCTGGGCACCGATCACATGGCCCAAACCATCGAGCCACTGGGCGGCTCTGCCACCGTGGGTCTCAAAAATAGCCGCTGTCGGCCTCGATGCACATGCGACAAAATCTGTTGGGCGAGCGTGCCGGACTCATGGCACACGCTGCCGCGATTCTAGGTGTAGTGCGGCTGCACGGGGGGCGCCTCCAGCAGGGTGATGTCCGTTGGGCAGCAGCGCGCGGAGGTGCGGAAGGCCAGCATGCACGCCTCCGCGACGTCCTCTGGCGCCATCAGGCGCCCCTCGATTGTTTCCGCTAAGCTGGGGTCCTTCTCCACCATCTTCCTGTGGAACCGTCGCGACAGATTTTGACAGACAGCCAGAATGTAGGGAAAAAAGAGTACAGATGGAAGTTGGATAGAAGCTGGAATTCTCCTGGAAGCAGCACGCACCAAGACAAGCAGTGTGGCCGTAAGAATATTGGACATACCCGGTCAACTTTAAATGAACGAATTGCGCAAGTCAGGGCAACTCTGTATCTGCGTCGTCGTAGGGCACAGATCTGATCTGCGAGTGCCTGATTTAGCATCACCACACATCTGATGGGCAGTCGGAGGCACACAACGGAATCACACAGGACCGATTAGCCAACCGTGGGTGCAGCACTTCCACGCAGGTCTAACCCAGCTCAGTAAGCGCCAGATGGCATATTCCACCTCTTCTCATTGCGTTCGCACACCGTGAACAACGCCACGGGCGCCGATGCTGCATTCCTTGCTGCGCCTTGCTCAAGAGGCCCAGGGGTTGACCATCACTCACTCAGTGAAACAAATGCACGAAACAAGAAAAGCGGCTGCCTGATTATGCCACCCAACATTCTCCCAGCACTTATTTCTTGGGTTGTCAGACAGCCTCCAAAGCACAAAAATGCAATGCACTGATGCATGGACACAGTGCAGAATTCAGAATGCTGGAAACGCACCTCGCCATGTCTGTGTACACACAGCCCGGGTGAACGCACACAACCTTCACGTTCTTGGGTCTCAGCGTGGCCGCGCAGGAATGCGACCATCCCTTCAGTCCGTGTTTGGTCGCCGAGTACACGCCCCACATTGCAGAGGGCACGTGGCCGTAAACGCTCGCCACATTGATGATGACACCGTCCCTCTTTTCGGCCATTTTGGGCGCGAGCAGCCGAGTGAGGCGTATGGGCGCAGAGAGGTTGATGGCGATCATCTGCGCGGGCCGAAACCAATCGGGTTGTCGCCAAATGAAACAATCAGTCACGCCCCAGAGTCGCTGGGACAAACACATCGGACATGCGTTGGGAAAGAAATTTGATAGCTGAAAGTTGAGTTTAGAGTTGAAAGCTGTGCAGTTCCACCACAAATAACTGTTGTCCACCTGCTGCCTCGACATCCTTAATGACTCGACATCAAGTTGGGGGACGTTGTGGCGTCCGTACGCAGCCCTGTGGTGCGCATGGTTTGCGTGCATGTACATGATGACGGTGCACGCAAATGGCCTTCATGCCCTGCTGGCATCGACGCATCGGGAATGGCGCGCGTCGGCGCGGCACCCGGCGGTGTCAGGCCCCCTCCGCAAGCCGCGAAGCCGAACCAGCGCCTCCAAACACCCACTCGGACAGGGGCCCGTTTCGTTCGCCGCCACCTCGCGATGCGCATCACACGATCGACCGGCCAAGTCTCGGCCCCTGGGAAGATCCTCACAGACGGACGGTGCCGCTCTCTGGGCAGACCCCAGGCAACACGCAATCAAAGCCATGTCAATGGCGCAGGCGATGACGGCCCAATATCCGGGCAAGAAAAACAACTCCTATCAGGTCTCCCATCGCCCTCCCTCCAAGCGCGAATCTCGAACGCCCGCGCACTTCCCTCCAACTCCACCCTACTCCCTAATTCGGAGCCCTACCACCCACCACCCATGGCGCAACGGAACGCCCCACGGATTGACGGACATCCCATTGCTCCCAGACACAATTCACCCCAGCCTGCACACCACCTTCTCACAACGCCGAAAAGAGCCTCGCCTAGATTCAGGAGGGGATTCCCTTGCATGTCCTGTCCCTCTCTGAAAGACAAATTCCCTTCGCAACAAATCTTGCCCCCCCACCCCACCCCACACACACACACACCCCACACCCCGCCCCCACTCCGTCTCCCCACCTTGTCGAAGTCGTTCGGATCCCCTTCTAGCGGCGAGCTGGCCGGCACCGTGTACGCCGCGTTGTTCACCAGCACATCAACGGTGCCGCACTTCGCCAGTGCCTCCTCACCCAGTGCGTCGATTTCCCCGGGATCGCCCAGGTCGGCCGCGCGGGTCACGACCTCGCCGGCGCCGGCCTCTGTGCACGCCTGGGCGGCGCTGGCAAGCGCCGGTTCATCGCGGGCGACCAGCATCAGGCTGGCGCCCTCCTTGGCGAATGCCACGGCGACGGTCATGCCGATGCCGCGATTCCCGCCCGTCACCAGGCACCATTTTCCTCTGAGCATCTTCGGCGCGGGCGGAGGCTAGCAGGGGCCTGGTGGCGGTGGGTGGGCACCCTTGCGGGGCTGGTAGGTCCCTGTTGCGGTGTGCAGTCCCTGCGACAGTCACACTTCGGGGTATTGAGGCTGGCCCCCTTCTCTTATACTTCCTTTTCGTTTGTGCCGGCATGGGCCCTTGGGCAGCGGGCCGGTGTGGGTTCCCGCGGTTTTCCGTGGGCCGTCACTCTTTCCGATAGTTGAGTGTTCTGCGTTGGCCTTCGTCACCGTCCACTAGGATTGCACGTGTCAGCGCCCCTAAAAGGCGACGGGCGGAGTTCGACGGCCGTCGAGGCAGTGCGAATGAGTTCAGTGAACTTAGTTTGTATTTCTCAATAGATTCCAATGCACCAATCACCGACTCTGCTTTGCTCAGGCAAAATAGGAAGCTGACGGCTACCTCATTGCCTTGTTCTGTAAAACATCATGATGATGATGATGAATGAGTTCAGAATTCGACGAGGCAGTGTCGGGCAAACGGGATTGACGGACCCACCGATGCCAGTAAGAATGGGGGATGTTGCCAGCGGTTGTGAACTGCTTTTGGTGGGCTCCGGGAGCAGTGAGCATGACGTGAATGGCGATGTGTAGGAGATGACATGCCTTCCTGCGTCGTGGACAGACGCTCTTGTTGATCGCTCAATCGACTTGACTCCATCATAGTTCCGTCCCACATCCCGACTCGCCCATGGCAGACTACTGGAAACCCAATTTCTGCCTTACCGGTCTCCTTCAACCCCCCCCCGTGTTCCCCACATGACAATACATTACATGCACACAGTTTGGTGTCCTTCACCTTACTAAAACAAGACCCGATAGGCGACCCACTTGAACGTGCCCTCGCTTCGCATAGTACTCAATGCCACTCTGATGTTGACTCAACCCAGAATCAGCTCCCCTTTCCTCGTACTCAACTCCCTCTCCATCCCACAGCTAACCGAACTCACTCTATTAGGGTGGGCCGGGCGGGTGCGAAACAAGATAAAGGGGGGCGCCAAGGGTCGCGCCTAAATAGCCGCTCCCACTTGCCGCCAAACTCCCCGCCAAACCCAAGGGCCAGCTTGACCGGTCCCCTTGGCTGCGTCCAAGTTACAAGGCTCAACCCAACTGCCCTTGGATCCGCTGGGCAGAACTGACCCTGAGTACAGGGGTGACAGAAACCAGCCTAGTGATGGCCCCCAAACTGGCCAAAGTCACGGAACGGCCCAGACTGGCCGATCCGCGCCCACCCATCGTCGTCCTAGGCAGAAACTCATTAACAGGATAGTTAATTATATTTCTGCCTTACCGGTCTCCTTCAACCCCCCCCGTGTTCCCCACACGACAATACATTACATGCACACAGTTTGGTGTCCTTCACCTTACTAAAACAAGACCCGATAAGCGACCCACTTGAACGTGCCCATTCACTCTGGGGCATGGTGCAGCTCCTCCGGAGCGAAGGCGTGGTCATGCCTTGGTCACACTCGGGCCGATGACGCCCCTCCGGGGCAGAAGATGTGCCCGTACTGCGCGTGTAGGTCACGCGCAGTAATCGTCATCCATCCAAACAGGCGGTAGTCCCACTCGGACGGCAGCCGGTACACGTCAATGTACTTCCACATGGCGTTACTGCGCCACTCGCCCCACGCGCGTATCCGCCCCTCCGGCACCTTCAGCGAGTAGCAGGCGCTGGCGCCCCCCGCGCGAAGGCCGTGATGATCGAAGGCTTCGGGCGGAGGGGTAGGGAGGGCGCGCAGGAGGGCGGGGAACCAGCTGGAGATGATGGGCGCGGACGGGTCGGACTCCCCCGGCAAGGTATAGAAATGCTCCGAAGAGGAGCCGGCGTCCGCCCACGCCTTGTCCCGGGCCGCAGACCAGCGAAGGAAAAGATCGATGACCACCGGTGCGCCGCTGGAAGGCCAAGAGCGGCAGCGCACCCGGGGGTCGGTATTGGCGCTGAGCTTGGTCCGTCGCTCGCGAAGGACGATGAGGCCATTCTCGAGGCGGAGGTCGTCAAGGAGGATCAGATGTCCGCTCTGCGCCCGATTGAAGAAAACGAAATCAAAGACCGCGGAGCAAGCCGCGCGAAGGAGGTGCAGATCCCCCGTAGTCAAGCCGAACTCCAGGATGGTGCGGAGGACCTCCGTCGGAACCGGGCGATGGGAATGGGCCGGCTCCGGGTCGGCCCGACGCCAAGCCTTGGTGAGCCGCCGAGTGACCGAATCGAAGGCGGAGAAGTCGAGGTAGCCCATCGACTGATGCACCATGGAGATGGCAGCCAGGTACTGGGGGAGGCTGCGAACGCCGACGCGACCTTCCTCCCGTAAGAAGCGGATGTAGCGGTAGATGGACGATGGCCGCGCGGGAAGCGCCTCGAGGTTGTGCGCCGCACAGAAGGAGGCGAACTTGGAGTATTTGGTATGCATCGACTGCCGCGTGGATTCCGTGTAGAACGAGAGGAATTCGGCCTGCATCCACGACCGATCCGAAGACGAGAGGCCATCCACGTCGCACCCATAGAGCGGGTGGTCCGGAGGCATGACCTCCACCAGGAGAGGGTCCGCGACCGGCGATCCGGGGGAGGACCGTGGCGTCACAGCGCCTGGGTCGGACGCGGCAGCCGCGGGCGAATGTGGAAGGCCCGCAGATTCCACCGAGGGGGAGGCAGATCGGCCGGGAGAGACGGATCCCCCGGCGTGAACATTCCCGCCTGGCGAGGAATGGCCATCTCCCGCGCGGCCAGCCGCCGCAGCCGCGGGAACCACATCGCCGACGGCCAGTCCGGAGCAAGGACGACCGCTTCCACCTCCGGGTGCGCTGTCAGGAACGCTGTAAGGCGCGGAAGGAGCGACCAGGGCGGGTTGGCCCAATTGGCTTCGCCCGTCCAGTCTTGGAGGAATGCATCCACTCCCGCTGAAAGCGGCTCGTGATGCCGCGAATTGAACTTGGGGCAGAGGGAATTCCGTTGGGAAGCGAAACGGTCGATCGTCCGGGGTCCAAATTGCCGTGTAATGGCCTGGAAAATGGCCGGGTGTAGGCGGTAGTCCTCCCCATCCGTGACCCGCGAGAGGCGGTCCGGAATCGTATTGAGCTTGGACGGGATGTACTCCGGATCGATCAAGAGGGCGCGGGCCGAACAGATCCGCTGCAGTTGGCGGAGGGGCCCCCGAAGTTGGTCGGAATTGGTCGTCATGCTGCGGATGCAAAAAAGGACGACCTGCGAATCCACTAGGAGGCGCAGCCTGGCCGAGATCGAGGGGAAATCGAGCGGAAAAAACGCCCGAATGGCCAGGGCCACCGCCTGCATTTCACGCACATTGATGTGCGTCAAAGATCGATCGAAAAAACCCCACGCCAGTTGCGGGCGATCAGAATGGGGGGGCGTGAAAGTAGCGCCCCAGCCCCGCAAAGAGGCATCCATTGCAAGGGTGCCCGCAAAGGGGATCGCGTCCGGATTCAGCGGGCGACCCTCACACCGATCAATGTTGATCCAAGCCTCCAGATCGAGGCACGCCTGGGGCGACAAACGGAGGCGATCCCGCCAAGACCGCTTGGTGCGGAGGACCCCATAAAGACCTTGCAAGAAAAACCGAGCCAAAGGGAAGGCCAAATAAAGGGAGATGGCCTGCACGCAAAACCGTGCCAAATCTCGAGCCACCACCCAGCGCCGTTCCCGAAGAATTTGGGCCCGGGTGGCAATGGATGCCGCTTTGTCCATCGGAACCGAAAAACGACAAGTGCGAGTGTCGATCACAATCCCCAGATGCCGCTTGCGTTGGACCGGATCCCACTGACATTTCCGGTCCTTGAAGCGAATTCCCAACGCCTGGAAAATCTCCCTCACCAAGCTGGACCATTCTCACAGTTGGTCCGGATCACTCATAGCGGCAAGAAAGTCATCCAAATAAGCCAAGATCACAGCGGGATTGGCGATGGAATAGCGCAGAAAATAGCGCTGAATCGAGTCATTTCCCGCTAGACAGCCGAAACGAAACCGCTGCGCCACCTTGGCACACGATCGGGGTGATCGAAGGAAACGTGTGACAACGAGCATCAAATGAGTGAAAAAATAAGGAGCCAAAGATAGTCCAAAGGGCAGCGCCCGACATGCGAACACTTCACCTCCCATTCTGAATTGAAGAAAGCATTCATCAGCGAGACGCATACGCAAATGGTGATATGCGTCCTTGATATCAAACCCTACTAAAAAATCCCCCTTTTTCAACAAATGACCAAAATCCCGAAGCCGTTCATATCTTAATCCCATTTTCCGGAGATGGCGTTTAACGCGGCGTAAATCGATGCACAGCCGGTATTTCATAACGCCATCCTCCCGCCCTTTCTCTACCAAAAAGGCGCGCAAAATGCGCGACTGAGGGCCGGGAGCTACCTTGACGATCGCCCCCGTAGCCAAGTACTCCTCGCGGAGGGACGCCCAACCCGCTTGCTCCTCCGCCGAACGGATTGGGTACTCGCCCAGGTCGAAGGGCGGGGGAGGGCCCTGCGGGCCCCAAGGCAGCGGAACACCCGAATGGATCCAACGTAGAACGTGCGACGGCGCTCCAATCCTCCGCCATGCTGAGAGCCGGCCGCGGGTGCGATTATACGGGAAGTCGGTCACGCGTCCGGAGATGGACGCGCCGCTTGAGGGGGATTGCGCCTCTTCCCGCGCTTCCCCGACTGGCCGCTCGAATGGGGAGGAGGATCGCCGCTCCCCGCCTTGGATGCTCGGCTGGCCGCGGCCGCCTTGGTTGCAAGCTTGACCTCCTGGGTCAAAAGCTCCTTGCGGATGGCGCCGAGGGTGCCGTCGATGATCTCGGTGGTGAAACCGCCTTCGGGCTCGCTGAGGCGGATCTGGGCTTGCAAAGCCCGCCAGGATCCCTCGAGCCCCGTGCCGCGATGCTTCGCGTGCACTTGATGAAGGCGCAGCTGGTCGACCTGCCTCTCGGTAATGGCCACCGAGGCGTAGACGTACGGGAGCAGTAGATCGCGGATCGAAGGCGGGAGGCTCGGATGGGCGACCAGGTCCACGAAGGCCGCCGTGTAGTCGAACTGCCACGCGACCCACGGAGCCCAGCTCGCGTACTCCTGGAAGTAGCCGGAGTTGGGTCCCAAGGCCGCGGCGACGGTTTGGCCTTGACCAGTCTCCCGTACGTCGAACCAGGCCGGGAAGGACGTGAAGTCAGGCCTGGCGACGCGGTTGTTGACTGACCGCGGGAGTAAGCGGGGGTCGGAAACCCACGTGAGCTCTATGGGTCGGTCAGGGAGGCGCTGGTTGAAACGAAGCGCCTGGGCCCGCAGCCACTGTTCGGCAGGGCTGGGGTTCATACAGGAAGGACTCGGCGCGGAGGCCGGAGAGTCGAACCACTCGGTGGTTCCGGGTTGTGCCAAGGTTGGCGCGAAGCGAAACAAGATAAAAGGGGGGCGCCAAGGGTCGCGCCTAAATAGCCGCTCCCACTTGCCGCCAAACTCCCCGCCAAACCCAAGGGCCAGCTTGACCGGTCCCCTTGGCTGCGTCCAAGGTACAAGGCTCAACCCAACTGCCCTTGGATCCGCCGGGCAGAACTGACCCTGAGTACAGGGGTGACAGAAACCAGCCTAGTGATGGCCCCCAAACTGGCCAAAGTCACGGAACGGCCCAGACTGGCCGATCCGCGCCCACCCATCGTCGTCCTAGGCAGAAACTCATTAACAGGATAGTTAATTATATTTCTGACAATGTTGGTGCACATTTCCCTGGCACGCGAACGTCTCCCGTCAGTTCACAGGGTCCCATGCTTAGCACAAATGCCAAAACCACCTGCGACCAGTACATCTGTTCGTACCTACACTTTGGGCATCGTAGGGCGCACCTCCTAGGCGTCATCCGCATAGTTTCAAGTTTTGCGGGGATGGGAGCAGTGCTCCTTTGCTGCAAGCAAGTGTTTCCTGCCAAACCAACCGCTGGCCAGTCCCGTGGATCAGGCCAGCGAGCAAACCTGCTTGCGGGGCTCGGTGAAAATCAGACAGCAATTCAGCCATTCATTTCCAGCCATCTTTTGCATCCGGCTTGCGGCGTTCCCGTGGTCGCCGAATCGCGCTGCCCTGCAGCTTATGAATTCTGTCCATTACATTTGCCCATACACCACCCGAACAGAGCCCTTCGACCCTGCAGGCAACTGCGGGCATTGCATCGTTGTTCACAGAAATTGGAGCACCTAAAAAAGCCCCGTTGCATAGCAACTCGACAACTCGAGCAACTCAAACAAAACAGACCTGCATCACATTTGACCACCCAGACGGCCCATGACCGCACATCACTGTTCCACATATTCTATGGCACAGACGAGACACTCTCAAAAATCTTCACTGCGATGAAGGAGCCCGTCGTTGAACATGTCTCCTCTAAGCTAAGCAGCCATGCTTCGGCTCCGTCACACGTAGAACATAACGTTGCGAATGCTGTCATGGAACTGGGTGAATTGCTGTCCAGAGCCGTAGCTGGCTTCCGAGCTTGCGTCATCCGATGAATCACTCTCCATGAGCAGCCTGGCCCGGAAGGCGGCGTGGTGGG
Organism: Ostreobium quekettii; assembly: GCA_905146915.1. Taxonomy (NCBI): domain Eukaryota; kingdom Viridiplantae; phylum Chlorophyta; class Ulvophyceae; order Bryopsidales; family Ostreobiaceae; genus Ostreobium; species Ostreobium quekettii. Next base: position 36,871 of record CAJHUC010000591.1, on the reverse strand, counting down.
CATAGTAGGCTGGAGGCACGACGGAGACGGACCTAGGCGCCACACGCGCGCCTTTCAGCAATGTGCAACTGAAGTTGAACATCAGAGGGCGGAAATCTTCCATGTGCAGATAATCCGAGTCTACGCGCGCGGATGGAGCATTAGAACAACTGTAGAACAGCACCCAAGCAACTGCGTGCAGGACCACGCAGTGGGCAAGCACCCTGCTGAACTGCAAACGTTCTGTGCCTGTGTGGCATTGAAGACGCCGCAGTTGTCGGAGCTGCAGGGACTTGTGAAAGTGATGTGATCTGATGGTCGACATTACGGCATACCGGTCATGCTCTGAGACACGCTGCGCCATTTGCGCACGCTTTCGTTCAATTCAACACGCCTGAGACACAGATCCAAGTGCGTGAAAAGGCCAGTCCTTTGTCATGGACAGTGTTGCGCGATTTGGCTGAATATGGCCATCTACAGTCAGTCAAACGACACAGTTGCTTGGCGCGGGGCTGAACACCATTTCCCGGGCACCACAAACCAAGTTTCCCAATGTCATCGAATAACTAATGGGGCATCCCTGTGTCGCGTTTCAGCAAATTAGATCAAAATGGATCTGAGCACGCAACACTCGCAATTGATGTGCTAATTTAGTAATTACTGTACACATTTCTTCGCTTGGTGTAACGACAGTTGCCTGCATTGCACAATTTCTGCAGAGGTCCCCGAAATCCCAGAGCAAGGTGCGCCTCGACCTTGCAACACTTGAGGAAACAACGCGGCCACAGTGGCCACCCACCTAGTGCATCTGCAGTACAGGTAGCACAGCCAGTACGTCATCAGCTCAAGGCCATCTTGGCCGTAGTTGTTCTCATCGACCAGAACCCGGTAGTGCGTTGGCCGGCTGGTGCCCTTGAGGCCCGCGTGGCTGTTCAGGAAGAAGTCGAAGCCATCCGGGCTCGTTATCGCGGTGTCCACAATGGTGCCCGCGTTCACGTTGCCGCTGTTGTCCGCCTCCGAGTCGCTTTCCGGGAACAGGCGCGTGTGATGGCGTTTCTGAACCACGATGAAGGTGATGGCTGGATTGTATGTGCCGTCGTCCAGCTCTAGGCACGCCTGTGGGAGAGGAGGCCGAGACACGCTTGCCACCAGGGTGCGCCACTGTTCTTGATTACCAAGTGTTACCATCACACTCGCGATATCGGGTGGTATGAGCTTGCATTGGGCTGGTGATACGCGCTATGCCACAAGCAAATCTGGCAGCAGCCACTGACACCATATGGAAGCCTGGCTGTGATGGAGAAAGGGTTGTGGGACATATCTGAGACGTGCTGCCACGCAGCGCAGCACGATGTCTTCCTCACATCCACCAGGCTTTCTCAAACTACGTAACGGTGCCTATTCTCCTGATGAAAACTGTTGCACCTTTTCTCCACTGCCTCGTAACAGCCCACCCCTGTTCGCTACACGGCTGTTCTTGGCAGCCTTGCGGATTGGCATCAATTGGCATCAAGTAAAGAAAGGGCAATGCCATTCTATCTCGAATTTGAACTGTGAAGAATGTCAGTCAGCTGCCATACGCACACATGCGCATGCAGTTGTGTGACAAAAATTTCGACTACATTACATCCAATGAATAACATTGCTTAAAATTTTGTTTCCATTACATCCAATGATTGTCATTGCTTGACATTTTGATTCCAGTACATCCAGTGATTAACAATGCTTCACATTTTGATTCCGTTACATCCAATGATTGACATTTTGATATGGAACAGACATGTCATGCACCTGTGCAACTTGTGTACTACATGATAGCAGCCACACTTGCTGCTGAAACTCAGTAGAGCCTGGTCGGCAACAACAATTCACAAGCTGGTGACCAGGGAAAACACTGTCACAGCACACTTCACCAACAGCAGATTTGCAACCATTTAAAGTCAGGCTTCCTGTACATAGACGGCCCTCCTAACGGCAGGACCCATCCACTCACCTTTCTGATACCGCTGTACTCAACAGCCAGGACGTCCATGAACTGCCCTTCAGACACCCCATCCCTGTACATTATGATGCTCTCCGGCTTAAGTCCATTGTTGCGTTCGTAGAATTCCAGGAGCAACTCCTTCACGGGAATGTCGAAATCTGTGATGGTCTCTTGCCCTGGATCCAGCAGCCTCACCCGACACCCATACTGGGAGGCATCCCTTGGGCGCATTCACCAAACAGAAATCACCACACGGACAGCTTTCATACAAACCCACACTATAACTGAATTATACCACTAGTTATTAGCACTACCAATGTTAGTTCTAATGTGTGAGTCGGAAATACCGGTACTACTTGTTAGCACTAATTAGATCATACCAATTAGTTGCGTTTTACAAACACGCTGCCCCAGAGTGTGTCAGATGGACAACAAAGCGGGTCTGTCACTCCGCTGCCTCACACTGGTGAACCAATGGGAACCAAAACATCATCAACACAACACAATTTTCCCCTCTTTTAACATGACATGAACAAACCTGAAAACTATGCGAAATGGAATAGAATCTGCCAGTGAAATGAAGCATGACATGCACCCAAGCTTGGAAGGTTATGGGCGCGGTTCGACTGGTCTTGTACAAATCATGGTTTTTAAGGCAGCCGCCCATAGGTTGGAATGCTGCTGACACGAGCGCAACTTCTCCAAAATGTGGTGTGTGTGTGTGTGTGCGTGTGTGTGAACATTACTTGACACTCACTGGAGCAATCAGCCAACGATATGTGCCCACCATGAGCAAGTGCTGGCGTGTTTCGATTGGTATCCATCACTAAGTCAGGCTCAGCAAAAACCAGATTCTGTCCTTTCCTTTCCAACTGCAAGTATGACTGGGCACTGTACTTACAATGTCAAGCTCCCCACGACTGCAGCAACCGATGGCGCATGCTCGTGCCCATGGCTGCGAGGGTGAGTGACATCCGCGCCGAGTAGCAAGAATGGACTTCTCTGGTTAATGATTGGGAGGCCAGCGCCACGCACATCAAGTATTGCACAATTTGAGCCACCCAGCTTGGCGTTAATTTTCATGCAAAGGTTCGAGCAGTACTGGTCCAGAAATTTTCCTCCCCCTTTTCTCGCGCTCCTGCCAATGCCTGCGTTCGGGGCGCAGACACACTGACTGGGGATTCCCAGCACCGAGTCAGAAGACATTTTGACCTCACGGTAGTAGTCCTTGGCTGCAGCCACAAAGCAATGCCAGCACATCAGCGCATCTGGATCAATGGTGTTGGGAATTGATGGGAAACCGATTTTTTTCCAGGGTCGCAAGATACCATGGGAGGGCATGTTTCTCAGTAAAAACACAGCAGCAAGTCAGGACTGGAAACAACAGCTGCCACACCTGAATTGCAGTTTTATTTTTGATTCCAGAGGTGGCATCATATCCACAACTTACAAATTGTGCTACAGGATCGCCTTCAATTTGTCATCATGTGAACTTGCAGCGTTTTTTGGACACATGTTACACACTGACATCAGCGGAGTGGGGTGCCATGCCACGGTCGAGCAACATCGCACTTGACCACAATGTAAAACAAACCGAATGGAAAAGGAAACCTTCAGTTCCAACAGTCATGGCATTCACACACTGAAATAGCACAAATTCCATGGCTGCATTTACACCAGATAGGCTGCTCAGAAACAAGAGCAGCGGTCACACAAGGAGGTGTGGCTCACCATCGGCAGGCAGTAGAGCGATGATTATGTTGGGATCCCTGCCAAACCGTGCCCTGGCCATTCGCACACCCTCGCCCAGCTCAGCCTGCACAACTGGCTTGTCCCTGGCCTGGTGCACAACGGGCTCCCCAGGCACCTGGATGCCTGTTCGTCTTGCTACCTGTCAGCAACCAAATGCCTTGATAGGTTGGCTACTCATCATGCCAACAATGGTCAAGGGCCTGGCTATGCCCAGTGGATGAGAATGTAATCCGAATACGGCCCTCAAAAATCCTGAACAAAACGGAAACAAGACCCGTTCGGATGCCTGTATGGACATCCACACTGTGTAAGGACCTCGTTCAGCCCTTTGCAAGCAGATATGAATTCAACGACTTCACTCACAAGCTGCTGACAAGAGAAGCACAAGCAGCTGCATTGGCCGTGGATCCAAAGCAAGAAGCTCGTCGTCGCTGACAAGCTCCAAGTGCTTCGGACTGCACTGCGCAGGCAGCTGTGCTCTGAGCGATTCCCTCAGCACCTGCTGGAGCTTGTCAAGAAAGCCCGCCAAGCTGTGCTCCTGGTCTGCCACCTGGAGCTCGTTGGGGTTCACAAAAGAAACCAGAACCCAGCTGCGGATCTGGCCCGACCTCAGGAATTGGACCCCATTGACCAGGTTCCAGGCCCCTTGGGTGCCCACATCAATGCAGTCGGGCCGCTGGTAGCGCAGGTGGGGTTGGGGGAGGACGCGGGCATCCACCTGAGGCACACAAATTTGAGTCATTTCTGCTTCTTGAAGGGAGGTCAGACTCATGGGGCCGTTCTTGAGGACATGCTGTGGACCAATACAGTCTGTGGGTTATAAATATGAAGGTTTGGATGCGCTAAATGGTTGAGGTAAAAGTGCGGGCTGCACATATCGGAGTGTGTCACCTGGGGTGTTGTCTGTCAATCCTGGCAAATCCAAGCTGAGGTTGACAAACCTGTGTTGCAGCCTCAGAGCTACGTTCCAGATGCTTCATTCATACCCTCCTTCATGATATCCACACCATACTTCTTGCAGCAGGGCGCTGAAATTCAAGGGGCTAATAGAATTTGGACACAGGACATGTTACATCCGATGTAGGTAGTGCACACGTTGACTTGCCCTGCCTTGCAGGCCATAGCGCTCATGATGTATTGCTTCAGGACAAATCCACCATGTATAGTCTCCTAGTTGTGCAGTGGCACCTGTATTTGTGGCCATTGCAGTGCCAAAGCAGTTGGGTTCATGACCAGCTTGGAACAAGATCTCCACACTTGCAATGACAAGATATGAGTACATACAGTGTGTCAAAGGAGCTATGGGCAAGAACTGGCATTGCGTAAGTGGTGTTGTGCAAATGCCAGGTCTTATGTTGCGAAGCACTACTGTTGTACTATTTCTCTACCCTGCTCCATCAGGAGCAGTCTGTGCCACGTATCTTGGATCAGATTCAATTCTACCTTAAAATCAAAACAACAGCACACCTTTTCCATTTGGTTGTTTATGTTAATCCCAAAAGATGCCACCACCGGATCTTCATTGAAGCCTGCACGGTGCAACATCACTTCGTCGATGTAGTGCTGTTTATCCCTTGGCCCTTGGCAAGCGTGCGTAATCATTTGCCGTGCCTGCCTTGCTGACAGCTTCTTTCTTATTTTCTGACCCTGCACAATCCTGTGGTTGTAGCCCAGTTCAAACTCAGCTGCTGGCAGGTGCCACTTCATCGATGCCACAGATCCCCATTCAAATGCATCTGTGCCATGTAGTACTCAATCCATGCTGGCAAAGCAAATGAGTACTCTCTTCATAGCGCTTGAGTAAGATTGGCCACACATTGTGCTGGCCACTGAATGATTGTATCCCATATACACGCACGGAAACAGCACAGATATCATGGTACATGTTTCACCCTTGTAAAAGGACAACATCAATTGTGCCAGTGGCCGAGACCCTACAAAATGCTTGGTATAGAGAACATCCGAGCCAACATCAATGGGGCACACATTGAACACAAATCCTCAGAGACCCCTGATGAATAGAAAAGCCAACAAAACAAAAGCCGGAAAAGCAATGCCAGACTCCTCTTGACATGCAAGGAGCAACAGTCAGTTCAACTGGGCAAACCAGCACTTACTGTGTGAACTCTGCGGGAATTTTGATGTTTCGTTTTCCCTTGCTGCAATCCACACACGGCAACTGTGGGTGCTGGAGGTCTCTCCCAAACTGATCCCTGAAGTACTGTGCAACAGATATTGTCCTGCCATCACTAGTTTCAAACATTTCCTGGCTTGGAGTCCTGCGGGTGATGCCCTTCACCTTGTGCACGATGTTTTGGTTCAAGGTGTTGATCACCTGTGAAGCAGGCAACAAGATGTGAGGGACTATGAGGACAGGGGAAATTAATCAACATCGTCTGGACACATTCATCGCTGCTTAGAAAGCAAAGCCATTTGCAAAGCCACCCTAATGGGCAAGTACGATGCAGCAGAGGTTCTAGCATACAACAATTACCCAAAAGCCTTTTGCGCACACATATTCTAGTCGCACAAAATTTTGAGCTCAGTGCCAATGCTTGTCTGAACAAATGTTCAAAGTTGCAAAGTCAAATGTGGCCATGGCCAGTTGGTTTCGCAAGCTACACCTCGTCCTCTCCTTTCAAGACAACATGAGCCATCGACACAGTGCACCCACCTTGAAGCCTTTGAGATCTTTTGCCAATTGTGCAATTGACCTCACGCTTTGCAGCGTTACGCGCCTGTCGCGCATGATTTCGCTGACCAGCTTCGTCTCACTGAAGGCTATGAATGCTGTATCAACGTTGAGCATTAAGCCACTGGCACAAGCCTTGAGGCTCTGGTAGTAGCCCATTTTGACCTGTGCAAGACCATAAGTACTGCACAGTTCTTTGTGTGCCTACCTCCGTTCGCCCACACCAGTAAGGGATATACTGTTATAGCATCAACAGCATAGCAAGCCATGTGTTCCATTTTGTCCCTCACAGGAAATGGCACCATGTCTGTGGATTTGTCCACAGAGAAGGCTGGCGTTCATAGGGTAAACCAAAAGTTGGAAACAAGTTCCGGTGTGGAAACCAACAAACTCGGACGACCTTCAGGAAGTACTTGTGTACACCAACTGCCACCATTCTTATAACAACTGATGATAACACTAAATGCAAATCAATACCTCCTCGGTTCATTGCAATTTTCACATTGCACATGCCAATCCCCTCACAACAGGTGCGGATAAGGCGCCCAAAACAAGCATATCCAATGAGTCCATTTCAGCTTGATATCCCCTCCACTAAGACTTCACTGCCCATAGCAGGCTTCGTCCACCACAATCAGTACGCGCTTTACAAACAAAGTATTGCACAGCTGCAAATCTCCACCTTCCTCAGTCGTCACTTCACAGTCGCAGCATCGAATATATGCAATTCCCCACCAATATATTGGAATAATGATGCCAATGGGTGTGCAACCAAAGTGCCATTGGTTGCCAAAGTGAGCAGATTGAGAAATGGATGGATCCTCACCTCAGCACATTCACCAATGGACTTTGCATTGAACCCACGAGCCGAGTGAAAAAAGAAGCTCTCCCGATGGGGTGTGCAAGCGGGGTCCATCATGTTTCTGTGGCGAAGGGCCACATCAAGGACATGCACCACATCTTGGGGAAAGCCATCTATCCGCCCTGCCACAAAGTCCAAGAGGGCACGGATGTTGATCGTTGCCACCATCTTGGTGGTGACCTGTGCCATCAAAACAGATGCCCACCTGTAGTTGCCTTTTGTACAAAACTTGAACATTGTGCTCCACACCTCCCAGTTAAGGCGATCTTTCCTACAGCGGCCAATAGACGAGCTACAGACAAGCAATGCAAATAACCTGTTCTTGGGAAAAAGTGATATGAGGTTCAGTACTTTACAATACTTGCTTGTAGTAATCTGTCCTGAAAGAGTGTAAAACATGCCAGGGAGTGAAACAATAAATGAAATGAAATTGGTGGGCTGCAGATGCAAGACTGAACAAGACGGCATGAGCCACCCCATGGCACACACCAGGAATATACAGATAAAGCAACCAGATCAAAGAAAAGCTATCAGGAAGTAATGGCGCTGAACGCTTTGCGACTGGGGAATTTGTTAGGATGATGACCTGTTCACAAAGTGTGTCAGACCACACAGTGGGGTATTCCTGCCAGATTGCAATAGATGCGTACATAGATGGCCTTAGACATTATCTAAGTATTAAGTGCAATGGAGTGACAGCACAGCATACCCAACTGTCAACAGATTTTCCGAAAGTGGCACAAGGGAATTTGAGTGAGTCGTGGGTGGGACAGGGTGTTGGTGGACGCACAGGACACAAGATTGTGGGAGTTGTCCAGCATCTGGAAATTAAAAAAGAAGAGGGCAAACATGAACAAAAGCACCTTCATCTATCAACACAGAATTCTGTCAGGTGTGCCAATCATATCGAACATATATACAGGGCTTTGTGAATAACCCACATTTGCAAACGGACTCAAGCTAGGCACCATCACAGGGGGACCCCAGCCCAGGTGCCTAAGGCTTGTTTCCCCTGTCCATGCAGTTGGCCTAGAAGGAGCTGGTGTGCTGTAGCAAATGCTGCTTCCCCTCCCATTTGGGGTAACGAATATTACCTATCTAATCTGCAAGTCCAACATACAAGCCAGCTGTTGGCACTTTCTTTTGTGACAGCTGATGGTGTGAGACAATCAGTAATGTGTTTTGAACCTAAGCTCGTGTTTGTGCCCAGCATCACCTTGGAAGGTGCAAGCAGAGTGTTCTGTATAGTTTGGCACAACCAATTCAAAAGAATGACACATGCTTCAACTCCAAGGGGCCCTCTCACCTCATACGTCGTTTCCCCCCGTCGGCGTGCAACCTTCACTGCCTGGGTGGTCTCCCTCTCTGGAGGAAATGCCCCTGCAGCCTCTGTTGGCACATATAGTGCATGTCGGCCATCATAGGCCCAGGCAAGACCCCATCCATTGTCCTGGGCCATCTTGGTCATGACTGGAAACGTTTCTGATCCCCCCAGCTCCTCTTCATCCATGGGAACTGCAACATACAAGCAACTCCAGTTACAAGATTGTGATCCGCTCATATCCGTTCCTATCTACATTTTTGTATCTGATGTGATCTATTCTGATTTGGATTGCCCTATCTAGCAAATTCGCCAACGATGTTATTGTGCAGTGCATCCTGAAGACAACAGGATGGACTTCACAACACCATCTTCAGCAGCAGCATACAATGTCTAGTGGATGCGGCAAAGCAAATTTGTTGTTGTCCGTTTACAACAGTTCTTGCAAGATGACAGCATCTAGGATAACTAAAGTGTGTATGCCATTCCGGCAGACAAGACAATGACAGTTCTACTAGAGCACAGGTCTCTTGCACACGGACATCAAGTATGCACTGACATGCACAAATAGCACAAGCCACCAATGTTCTACATCCATTGAGGTTGGAACACAAGCTGCACCACCACACGATTGACTTCAGGACATCTTGAGTACTGCTGACATACAAAAGACCACAAACTGAGTGCATGCACAGTACCGGTACTTTCCCCCCGTGCAAGCGTGACTTAGAGTGTTGGAAAACTTCGAACTGCTGGGGCTGTGGAGGCAACAGCCCCCAAGGTAAAATATGAGTTTGGATACTGAGTTTAAAACCTGTAATCTATGATATATGGTGATGCTAAGGATCAGGAGGATCTCCTTGTGAGTAAATGGGCGGGGAGCTTGTGTCAAAACCGTGTACCAAAGATGAGTTTCATGCCCTCGAAAGAAATAGCTTCTTTGAAGACAACGATCTCACTTGCTTGATCCCAGGAATGCATGCTGAGACACCTGCATCAAATCTCATGGAATTTTGGCCATCTCATTGAACAATTAAGACTATATCAGTATTTGCATTAAATGTACTTACATTAGCTCTTATTGGTAAGTCCAGTCAGAAGTGGGTGCGCTAAGGTGCTTTCTTGTGTTCAGAAAGGCTATCATCTTGCTCAAGCGATTTGCAAGATGCACACAAAGACTGATGTTGTATATATAAGCAGCAAACCTGCACAGATCAAGTGACCACAAACAAAGCGCAAAATGCAGGTTTTGTTGCATGTTTCAAAAGAAGACCACAATGCAATCAAAAGTGCTTGGAAGTTCGATGTTGCACAACAATTTCATTTTGTGGACACATCACAGATCCACAATCCCAAGCCTGAGGCAAATTGCTCATTGGGGTTCAGCCTTCACTGCGATCCGATCAACAGCAACACCTTACCGTCTCCTGCTCTCTTGATATCCACTTGGTATTGCAGGGTCTCACGACACTGGCACCGAACAACAAAGTAGTTGGCGATGACTTTCTTTGCGCGACCAAGCTTCCCTGGCCCATACTTGGCACGGACGGGATTCCCCTCTGGTTTCTGCAACAGCACATACAGATTTTAACAATCAAGCATTCCTTTCAGATGAGTATATAGGGGGCAAGGATCAAACAGCATCACAAGGCCACCATCAAACAGTATTGCGTGATGTTTGATGGTATCACCAAAACCTGTGGCGCAGTTTCTTTGGCAAAACAACAGGCCCAGCTCAGATGTAGACAAAATACAGTGACAAAAATGATATGAAGTCTCTTCTGTAGCAGCTTTTCCATGCAATGCTCCAGCCAACAACGAGAAATGAGGGAAATTTCACACAGGCAATTGGGGCCTTGTGCATCAATATCTGGGTGGAAGTTTTGCAAACCAGAGCTTGAGAAATCAGTCCAAGCTATGCATTGGACATCCATGAGGTTTCTTACTGGTGTTCACACCATGCACAGGAAACTCACCGCTGGCCCCAGAGGGGACTTAAACTGTTTTAGGAGTGATTGCACGGCATTCTGCCCATGCTCCCTTGAGCACTCCTGAAAGTTGGGCTTCGGCCCTACAAACAGCATCACACCCTGGGTTCCATTATTTTGCCAACTGCTTGAATCCTTTCTTACTTACGCTTTATTCTCTGCACTTCCCTGCTGCACTCCAGCGAGCGCTACATCACTGTCAATAACACGAAAACTCATTTTCCCCTTTTGCAGGTCATACCACCTTTTGGCACTGTGACTGCGCATACTGGCATCCATTGCTTCCTTAGGCAACAAGGCATGATATGCCAGGGTCAACAACCAAAAGTTGAGAGGAACATTGTCAAACGAACTGCTAATACAAGAAGCAGTGCGTGGCACAGTACTGTGGAAAATCATGCAATGTATCTTTCAAGCACAAACTTGAAAACCTGTTGTGCAATGTGTTTGAAGGGTGCATTGCATGATTTTCCACAGTACTGTGTCACGCACTGCTTCTTGTATTAGCAGTTCGATTGACAAAGTGCCCATGAGCCAGGGAGGATGGCGACAAGTGATGGCATGCCTTCTTCTGTTTCAAGATTGCTGTATATAGCATGAGAATATGCCCTGGTTGTCTTGCCCTGTACACTAGTACACAGCACTATAAGCAACACAAGGAAGAGTGTCCATTTTCTATTATGTTTAACTCGTCAACTATCAGCATGGACATAACTACCCAAGTCATCAACCCATCAATACAGGACTGACTGATAGGAAGCTCACCTCTACCCCTTCCAGCCCCTCCTCCACCTACACGAACAAAAAGTAGCACAGATGACGAAATCCACATTATTGAGTCATTGGACAGGACAACCACTGCCCTGTCATATACAGTAACAGAAGGTGAATATCACACAAAGATGAGACCGGACTGGACTTGCAGGGGCACCAACCATCAGCAGTGCAATCTCATCTGCTTGTTGGAACATTGGATGCAGTGAATTCCACATCCTGCAGTTGTTTTTATTGTCGTTTGGTTTGAAAAGTACTAAAGCTTCGTGATTGTAGTGTTAGTGTGCTGCTTCTGTCTATAAAACAGTGCTTGGCAAGCTCACTAACACCTGTGCAAAGTTTATCCACCTGGCAAGACAACGGTGGAAAGGACAAGGTGGATGGAAATCGAAACGTGTGTCAGACATCATTGAAATACCTGCCCTCACCACTAGTTGTTGGTATCTACCCAGGGAACCAGCATTTAGGGCTGCATTATGCAATTGAATGTCTTGTTGCTGTGTCATGATGCTGAATGCCTCAGAAATCCTGTGTAAATTCAACACCAGCTGGTCCAAGGCTGCAGCATGGGCAAAGAAATCACCAGAAAGTGGACGATGTGCTTGCAAGAAATGAAGCATACGTTGATTGAATGAAGGACACTCCAGTTAAAACAGCAGGGGAAGTAAACCTCAAGCTCAGAATCTGCTTGGCAACAAAGGCCCGCCAAAACAAAACAGTGCCGACAAGTGGCCGAAGAGCAAACCGCTGGGAAGCGTCACCCCATGTTCCATAAAAGAACATTCAAGACCATGCAACAGGAACAGAGACGATCCTCGATGGAAGATGGACAATCCAACAACCCAACAACAATGAATGAGCACAGACTCCTGAATCCATGCACGTAACAGACTAACCTCTTCTGTCAGAGCCACTTGGACCACCGCGACCACCGCGCCCGCCACGATCGCCTCGACCGCCCCGGCCACGATCAGGTCCCCCTTGCCAGCGTCTGCCACGATCGCCCTGCCCCCTGCCCCTGTCCTTGCCCCCACCACTGCCTCGAGGCATTGCTCAAAACCCTGGTGGCACAACACTGGCCAGTTGTGAGGACATCGACAGATGGCTTCCATGGCTGCCATCAACTCCATCCGAATGCTTCTGTCTTTGCAAGGACAACGGTTCTATTGCACACTGGGGGCATTGAGGTTTACAGTGGCCATAATGCTATCCCGCAAGTCAATGCAGGCACAAATCGGTCATGAACCAACAGCATGCAAGGTGTTTAAATCAGGCAGGCAGCAATTAATTGCCAAAGTCTGCTGTGGTGCTGCTAACAGTTCGGCTGAACACAGCAGTGCCACGTTGGATGGTGTGCAGATTTTTTGCCAGTCGACCCCCAAGCGCCTACTCATGTCACATCATGTGCACTGCAATTCTGCATTGCCACCGATCACGGCAGGCCTGGGCTCAACAGTTTGCTTCAATATGTGACACGGGCAAGTTTTAACTCACCATGATTGTACGAATCTTTGGCTTTAAGTCGTTCAACTCCCTATGCATATTTTACTATTGTACACATTGTTCTATCTAAGAACACAGATCTTCCCCTGGGCATGTTGTTGCCTTGCATATGCACCTCAGGAGCCACATCAGCAGTAGTAAACTCCAAGCGTGCGCGCGAATTCCCTGCATATCTCCGTCAGGTCTCCTGCCAACGCGCGTCCTGATGTAAACCCAACTTGTGACAGCATCCAATCAACGGCATCAATCAATGCTGGGCCGTCAGCCAGTCGGCCAATGCTTGCACTTTGCAATTTTCGCACCCCCACCCCCTGAGGGAGAGAAAATTGCCCTAAAAACTGGGCATACAATTACTGGCTGTACCAAATTGGTGACTTTCTGCACTAAATCGGTGACTGCTTGCACCAACTCCCTCCCAAACTTACCTAACCTAAAACCTAAACCCTACAACTAAACCTAAACCTGCCCTAACCCTAACCCTAAAAGTCACCCTAAAACTAAAACTAACCCTAATACTGAGGTTAGGACATAGCGTGCACGTGATTTAGTGCAAATTCCCGCGTTGACGCGCACTGTGCAGCTCGCCGTGTCGAACACGGATACCGGCGCGACAGCCAAGCGCCAAAGTACGCCCCCCCTCCCTTCTCAGGAGCCCTGTGACAACACCGCAAAGCCACCAGCTGGCTAGCCCCACATCACGCAACGGCGGCCGAACGCGGCCCCATGCTCCAGCGGTCCGCGCCAGCCTCCGGTGCGCAAACGGGGGCGGGCAATCCGAAACAGCCATCTGGGGCGGCATTCGGGTCGAGCGGATCCCGGCAGGGCAATGCGCCGCGCCGCCGGAAACAGACGCATGGGGCGCAGGCGCCAGCAAGGCGACTGCACAAGCAAGGGCGCCCGGCAAGGCGGCTGTGAGCGAAGGGGCGCTTCGCGGGCGACCTCCACTGGCCAAGACAAATCCGCGTCTCTACAAATTCCCCACCTGTTGCGCCGCGCAGCCCGGCGGAGTCGACGCCAAACCGCCTCAAATAGCTCCCCGGCGGCGCGGGCGATTGCCGGAGCTCCGCGAGATCGACGCAGGTCGGCGGCGACGATTTCTCTCTCGGATCGAAAATGCGGGCCGCGCGATGGGCCAGAGAAGTGGCCCGGCGGTTGGGCGACGATCGAGCGGCCGAAGGGGACGTCTGGCGGCCCTGAGCGCCGTCACGAACTGGGTTGGACTGGGGTCGACCGGCCAGGTGCGCCGCGAGTGGCGCGCAGACCGACCGGTGGGCCGTCGTGCGGGAGAACGCGCTCCGGTGTTGTGCGGGCTGTTGGTGAGACAACGGAGTGTTTATACGTGCCATTTTGGGATCTTACCACCCACGGGGAAGCCGGTGGTTGATGCCGTTGTCTCAGCGCCAGACGCCGTGTCCTGACGTGGATACGCTAGGTGCCAAGGTCCAGGTGGTTCGCCGGTGCACCCCCACTTCTATCCGTGTCGAGCACGGCAGGGTCGGAGTCACAAACGCGGGCTGTCGGTGGGCGGCTCCCGCTGGACTGATCGGCCGGGGTATCAAGCGCAGGGGCAGAGTGCTGACGTGGTTGATGGGAACCAGCAACTTAGCGGGCTGGATGTAATGTTATCCCATCCGAGGTTGAGCCGCAATTCATTTTGCTGAAGTCGCAAGTTGCATGGTGGCTATGCAGCGTCCCCAAAGAATGCGGCGTAAACGCATTTTCCAGGTGGACCTGCGCTCGTGGCACCAGCAAAAAGAAGACCAAACAACACATTTGCCGAACACGTATGTATGCATTTCATCAGCCTTCTGCACGCTAAAAACACGAAAATAACACAAACCCGTAAACTTCGTACACGTTTGAACACGTGTTATTTGGCCCTTTTTTCCCTAGTTTGGCCTGCCATGTTCAGGCACCGATGGGTGCTCTTCATCGCCCTGTAGGTACATGGCTTTGTTTGACGATAGGTCAAACGCAGTGTCAAATTCGCTATCATCAACTTGCTGCTTCGCTCACTGAGTGACACATTGCCGATGCATGGCGACCGACTGAACAACACCTAATCATGGACCAGTCAGGGTTTGATATGAGCAACTGGTCACTGGTGCTGGGAAGCAATAGAGCCACGCTGAATGAAAGGTGGAATGGAGCTGGCTGACAAAAAGAACTGCAGGGGGACTGGATGTGGAAGCTGGTTTCCGTACTGTACAATATTAAGCCCTTCCGCATAGTAACGTAACGCTTGGTCATTTTTTGCGGAGAAAATATTATAAATAGCAACGCAAACCTTGGCCTTTCTGTGCGGGCCAACGTGCTTCCAGGACCCGACCACTTCTCCCCAAAGTCTGAACAGCATTGGACTGGTCCCAGCATCTTACAGCCAGGAGTTGAGAGGACAATGCAAATAGTGCCCTGCGAATACGAAAACCTCAAAGAATAACACTCCATTAAATGCCCGCGGCCGCACACACAGCGGCCATGGCCACATTGCCGCCGTGTCAAAAAGAATTGCACGAGAACTAGGATGGGATGAGAGCGATTTGCATCCAGTCCAAAATGCTCGCATCATGAGGAAGGCTTGGTGAGCAGCGACTTGTGGACCTTGAGCAGGAATGCGAATTTAAAAGCCGCTTCCTTGAGTACGTCGAAGCGCCCAGATTTGGAGTGGTGGCCCGCGTGCATGTCACAGTGCAGCAACACGACGCCGTTGCCAGTGTTGTATTCTCGCAGTTTTGCTGCACAATGAAGCGGAAAATGGTTCGTAAGCACTTCAGCACGAGCAATGATACCGCCACCACTGTAAATGCGTCCATCAATACCAAACATCTAGCACCAATGCGAATGATGGGAGAGCTGTCAAACAGTCCTGAATACACAGCATGGAGCAAAACCAAAAGCAACCCATGGGCCGGATTTCCCAGCAGAGGGAACGGCTCTTAAGCCGTTTTGTGCTGGCCTACGAACCCATGTCCCCGATCTTAAAGGACGCCGACATGCTCCAACAAGGTCGAAAAAGTAACAACGACACTTCCCTGGACAACAATGCGCGAGTGCTCGTCAAACGAGCAAAATATATCCAGAGACATGAAGAGCGTTGATATCCGCTGGCCCAATTTAGGCGGCTGGACAGGCGACGCTTGTTTCGGGCCCAAAGCTTTGGGTGTGCCTTTAAAGACAAGCGATGCTGTGGCAATCGCCAGGGCGGGTGGCGTTTCACACGGAGCTCGCAATGAGGATTTCACTGTAGCTGGGGTGCAGGGGGGGCGCCGCATAGTAACTCATTTCACTGCTCAACCAGTGTAGTGCTGTAGTGGCAACACAAGCTGGTGGTGCCAATACCGTGCCAGCTATCTCCTACGCACATCCAGCGTTCAAATAAATTTTCGTGCTGCATCGTCATCTGATGTTGTCGTTTCTATATTGACCCACACCGTGACATGTGCTCCAATTGATGCACTTTATGAAACCCACAGAATCAATCCGCGATCACAGTGCTGCGCCCTAAAGAACTCAGTATTTGTACACACAACACACTGCTTGTGCATTATGCGTTTTGCTTATAAAATATGCCCGCATCAACGTAAAATTCGAATAAGACAATCAAATGCGTTGTTCATGGGGTCAATTACACGCTTTGATGGCTCATGAAGCGGTTCATTTCGCGAAACTAAGTCTTTTCTCACTGATGACGATATAGAGGAACAGTAACCTTCTGCAATACTACCTCCGTTTCACAAGTTGTGTCTGATATCTAATTCTCTATTTTTTTTTTCAACTGGCCGCGTTTGCTTCAATCTAGGGCGTTTTCTGAGTTGATGTAAGTATGTACGGCTTTTAAACTTGGAAAATTTTTCAAAGATTTAATCTTAAAGATAGATGCTCTTGCACTGATCTAGGTGTCTCTTGGCCTTTGACCATCACTTGCACGCGGTTGCTGTTAACACCCCAGATTTTGCAGCCAACTCCAATTCTTTTCCTTGCAAATTCTGTTTGGGATCAAGCCGAATCTTTACTGCACACCAAACCACCAAAACGTACCTCTCTCGTGGTGACAGTTCAGTTCAATCCACCTCTTCTTGATGGCCAGGCAAACATGGGGTACCCCACTCAATGCCCGAAGAAAATGAAAAATCGCATTTCAGCTCTTCTTGGCATATCGCAAGAATGGCAGCATCATTTGGAACGTTTGAGGGCTCCACACATAGCTCTTGACATGGTGCTTCGAAGCTGTTTGAATTTTCCTCACTCAACCGTTTTGATCTCCGTTCGTGTAAATTGGAGATCGGACACGACTTATGAATCAGAAGTAGCATCAAAATACAAAAGGACTCGTCCAACTTAAAGATTGCAACCGCCTCCAGAGCCCTGCAGGTGGGCCTAAGGGCCAGATGTGGACATCAGGAGTACGCAGCGATTGTGGATCACAGTCAACGGCGTTCGTGCGCTACCACATATGGAGCATAGAACAAAATTTGCCATGGTAAGAGCCAAAGTGTCAAAGTGACTCTTGTCGGCCAGGAGTGTGTCAAGTTCTTGTACAATGAAGTATGGCGTCTCAAGGAGATACCATATATTACCATAATTTAAGCGGTTGCTTAAAGTTCCCCCCACATTGCCCTACTTTCGCCCTGCCCTAATATGGTATATCAAGTACCACTCAACCATTCTTTCAGGTATCCTTCTCGTACTTGTGTCCTGCAACATAATACTCCCATCCGCAAAGTGAGAATGAACGTTCACTCTCACTTTGCTCACGGGAGCACAGGGCACGTCTTACACTTCGAAGCATATCTTACAGGTTATCCCATATCATATTACGTATCTTAGAGCATCTTTATCGGTCGGCGCTATTGCACCGGCGGAGTTATCCAGGAACGGTTCTCATTGGCTGCCGTGCCACCTTACTAAGGCGGCATTTGCCAAATAGCGCCGGTGCTACTGCTCCCCTGCGCGCATCCTCAATGGTGGGTGCTATGCCTACGCCGAATAGCATCATGGCAGCACTACAATGTTTTGCACGAATGGCACCGGTGCTATTCTGGGGTGCTATTCGGCCCCCAGCGGTGCTATTCGGCCCCGAGCGGTGCTATTCGGGGCCAAAATAGCGCCGCTCGGTGCCAAATAGCTCCGGGGGCGCTATTGGGGTGCTACTGCTCCCCAACCGTTGATGATGGTTTTTTGACGTGCGGTGCTATTCGGATAGCCGAATATCTCCGCCGGGACAATAGCACCCACCGATAAAGATGCTCTTATAGGGAGTGCAGCGCGCATTTAAATCTCTTCAATATTGGTGCATTTGCACCGACTCCTCGCCCCACCTGCATACTTGGCCGGCTCCCAATAGCACACGTTGGGGTCGTGCAGCCCCGTGGTGACCAGCACGTCGGGGTACTCCTGCTTCACGACGTTGTCCATGGGCGAGTACGACTTCATGTAGTCGTAGTACCGCTTCTCCTTGGGGTTGCCCCACTCCTCCAGCTCCGTTGTCGTCAGCGGGATGCTCTCGTCCAGCATGGTGGTCAGGACGTCCACGAAGGGCACCTCAATGAGGGCCGCACTGAATAGGTCGGGCCGCATGTTTAGGACGGCGCCGGCGGTCATGCCGCCCGCGGAGCGGCCCGTGAGGCACAGGCCGTCCCTCTTGCAGTACTTGGACTTGATGAGGTGCTCCGCGCAGGCGATGGTGTCCGTGAAGGTGTTCTTCTTGCGCAGGTACTTCCCGTCCTCGTACCAGTGCCTGGGGGGGACAGAGTATGGGTCGGTGAGACACTGTCGTGGGCAGATGACAAGGCGGGTGGGGCCAATCGTGAAGACAAGGGGGGAGGGGAGGCATATGCCTTCCCCCTTGTCATCGATGCACCGATGCATCGTGGAGGCGTGGAATCCGGGGAACAGGCACAGCGTGCATCGCAGAATGAACGGAACCCACCAAAACTGCAGTTTCGAATAGTATCCGTGTGCATCGCTCGTGCCAGGTATCCAGGGCTGAAAGTAAGTGAGAGACCGGGTGTGCCTACACAATATTCTTCCATTTGATATGTTGAGGAGTCAATGGTGCAACACACGACTTGGCTTTTGGTTCCTCTGCTTGGAATGTGAGGAATACTAGGTCGGTTCTACTTCAGCCCCTTTGGTGTGTAGCCATATTCAGTTGCTGGAGGTGACGCACCTGGTTTTGGTGAGCGAGCAGGTGTTGCTAATCGTGCAGCTAAAAGCAACAGGTGTTGCGGATAAGATAGATGCATCAGAAGACAGGGCTAGCCACAGTCACAAACATTCATCGATGCAAACCCATACAATGCCAGTAGGGGTGTGGGGGTGAGCACGACGCCAAAGACACATGGCCTAGCAGCAATCCCACGAACTGTATCTAGTCCAGGTTTTCAGTGCAAGGACGTCAGAAATCAATTCAGGACAACACTGCATCAGCAATCAAGCATAGCAGCCATGTTGATTTCCACAAATCATGGCTGGGGCCTTGCGTCTGCCATGCTGTCTTCCGATGTCAGACGTTCTCATCGCTTCCATTGGCAGAGGCTGACGTCTAAGCTCTTCTGAGATATTTTGTGAACGATCGAAATTCACAAGTGATTCCATAGTGTGGAATGCCCCAGAATAGTGTGTGAAGCATTACAAAATTACTCTTTAGCAATCCTTCGGTTGTTTGTATAATTCTACAAGCAATTGAGGAAGGCTCAAATGCTAGATCTACCTGCCCATCTCTCCTCCACCACGCACATGGGCGATTGCGTAGATGAACCCCCGATCCAGCAGCGACAGCATCGACATCGAAAAGCATGGTGTCTCTGCGACTTCATATGATCCGTAGGCTAGCAACAGCAGCGGGGCCGATGCATCAAGCTTCACCAGATCCTAGAAGCATGTGGTGAGCTTCCTTCAGTAAATTCTCCACTCTCTCTCTCTTTCCAGACATGCGTCATCCAAGGTGCATTGGAAAATTGAGCATACAGTAATTCATGCCAAACAAATGTGACACGAAATGTGTTATGAAACAGAAACTGCGAACGCAGCAATATTCAACACAATCATGACATTCATTGCATTTATTACATTCATTGTGCTATTCGCTGTGTTGATTACATGTTCACCATCACCGGAACTTCCAGCCACCAGGACAGCACTCGCTATGTTCTCGCTTGTGTGTTCCGAAATGGATGGTTTAACCAAGGTGATACCTGTCATTTCCGCCACAAGGCACCAACAGGCATGTGGACATGCAAAGCACTTGTCTGTCCACTGTTCTTTCGCGTTCCTTGCACCTTTCTATACACGAGGGAGATGGGAATGTCCGTCATGTCGGGGGCAGTGGCCCACAGCCGCTCGCTCTTGTAGTTGGCAGAGTTGAAGTCGCCCAGCACTGCCTGCACCTTCTTGGTGCACCGCTTTCCAGTCGTCATGTTGCAGTCAATGACTGAGGCGGGCGTGGTGAGGGAGGAGTAGACGATGCGGAGGATATCAGACCTGAACTCGCCCTGGCCGCCTGCTTGGAACGATCGAGTGGCAGTGAGTAGGGCCAATGCGAATTTGCTTGTGATTGGCTGTTTATTCGCACGTTCTTTATTCACTTACGGAATTATTCAGTCCAAGCTGTTGCACTTGTCATTGCGTAAAAATCGCACCTGGTACCAGTGAGGCGGTGTAGGACAATGTGCTGTCCCTGTGCTGGGCCAATGTGCAGAGTGACGCCCTGAGCATCAAGTCTGCGAGTTTTACGGCATGCAACAATCTTCTCGGCTGCTTTGGGCAAAAAAGACAAACGCAGTTTCCCTCCCCCCACGCCTGCAAGGCAACGATGGGCGCAATTCCATCCACACCACTTGATTTAGGAGAATGTGCAAAACAACAGAACAGTTGCCTGTGGCAATGGTGTGGCATCCAAATGGCACGTGCCAGCAACCACCCTGCAAATCCTGGTGTTTATGTAGAACGTGGGTTCCTGAGCTTCGATTCTGTACTTTTGGCAGCACACGCCATGCCTCTGGCCTCCACAAAGTCCCACACAACTGCATACATCTTTCCGATGGGCCTTCACAGATCACCGAATTTCGATTCGCTTGCAGATTTCAGGTTTCAGCCAGGCCAGGAACTTGTGGAAATTCTGCTCAACTGCTAACCTTTGCAGTTCTGATAGCACCCACAATTTGGCAGGAAATATAGGATTGGAAGCAAGACCAGCTTCTCAGATCGCACTCCAAAAGCACAACATACAACAGAACGTATCCGTCACATTTATACAGAATCACAAATTCGCGAAACACGTACACAACCTGCATATCCATGCCCAGCGCCAATTCCAGCACTTGCTGACCTGGCATCAACTCATAGGCTGGTTCCTCAAATTGCAACTCGCTGGTTTTGGCCGGCAAGTTTGGCATGCCTCCACCAGATGGTAGCCTGAAAATCCTTGCTGACTGGAGGGCATTGCTCCTTTCGAAGACCGCCAAATGGTTCTCTGAAAGGCAGAAGCACTCCAGCTTCACATCGTACCGATGGGGAATGAGCACCTGGGAATGACAGAAGCCAAGGGCACCACAATCGCATCTTTCACAGACAACGCACATTTGAAAGACCAATCTTCCTTCTCAACCTCGGGATTGTCTGACCAGCTTTCATCAATATATTGCCACTGCAGGACGCTACTGACAATGCCCCAATGAGCCTGCCTACGATTGGCAATTGTCGTCAATGGCATCGAAACCATTGCACCAGGCAATGGAGTCCACAGCGATTGCGCTTTATGTACTGTTAAGTCAAGCATCGCAAATTGCGCTGGTAGCAATCACAGAGTCCACTTCTGCTTCAACGATTTACATTCACAACGCCCCAGATGCTTGCATGGGATATGGAATGGCGTCCAGCAACGCCTAGACGACACTAAAATGCCCAAGGTGCACGGTTCGCAATGCGCAGTTGAATCCAGCTATCTCTTGAACACATGCCCGCCAGAGGCGAGGCGATTTGTACTTCAGCAGAAAACAAGGGGGCTGCAGCACAAATTAAATGTAACTTGGATAGTTTCTGGTAGCGCATGGCTCAAAAGAGGCATCGACCTTGTGAGGACGCCAGCCCACCTTTTGTTGATCTGGGCGGCCGACCGCCATGACGATCAACTCGGAGTTTGGCCTGCGCTCGTCCCTGATGTCACAGTAGAAGTAGCCGTCCCTGTGCTTGGCGGTGTATTCCACATTCGGGGTACGGGGCAGCAGGACGGACCAAGAACCAGTGGGGGCGCCGGCGTCCAGGTACATTATCTCAGATGTGACCGCAGATGCTGCAATCCACAAATGTGGGCAATGTATGTCCAGCAATTCAGTTGTACTGCGAGCATTGAGCATTGTCGTGCATCACATCGTGCGTGTTTTGTGGAGTACATACACACTGAGCAGAACTCAAAAGCACGTGTACATACTACGTGGTAGTTAAAAGCATGTGCATTCAAAAGCACGTACTATGTCTTACGTAGTTATTAAGGCAGTGGACCACACGGCCATTGTTTCTGGGTGCATCTCCATGTCAGCATCCTCCTTTTCTCCTGTCTGCGGACCGACTGCAGACGCAAACCACTTGCAGTGCGCGTCTCATATTTTTATCTCTGCTTTGACCAGGAAATGCTTTCTTCAGTCAAAGGCACCACCAGTCCACTATGCGGTGTTGTACTGGGGACTGTGCTCCAGCAGTGCAGGCAGCGTACAGCGTATAGTATATACTATACAGCGTATATGTGTACAGACCTTCAGCCAACGTAGGTACGGCTTAACAGCTCAGCGCTTTGCACTGTCTTCGCACAGCAATTTACACACATCAATTTCCTCGCTCGTCAATAGTCATTACCACATACCGCAAAATATTCTCACACACCAATATTCAATACCACGGTGCTGCAAACGCTCCTGTGACGCAACCACGTAACAAAACGCTACTGGGGTTTGTATTGCAGGCACTGGACCGAATACAGCAACAGTACACGGGGGTGCTTTGAAGGACAGCACCTCTCCATGTGTGAAGTCGCCCGTGCCCAATCGCGTTCCGGTCAAGGGGACATGACCTACACGGCTAACCAAAATTGAGAAGCCGATCGTGCCAGTATGTTATCGCTGCATTTCATACACTAATTCGTCCATGATGTGTTGCATGACATCAATATACCCCGCGCCCCGAAATTCTGAAGTGGAAGGAAGGGGCGCGGGACGCCACGTGTGCGATTCCACCCATTGTGCGCACATAGGTTTGGGGTTTAGGGGAATGCACGGGACGCTGTATAGGCGTCCCGCGCCACAAAATTCTGCCAATAGTATATTTACTGTACCATATAGTCGATTTGCTATATTACTTGGAAGTATACTGTCCTGAAGTATATACTTCCACTAGTATGTTGCTCTGTGCGGAATGCAAGGAACGTGTGTTCAGATTCTTACCTGTCCAGATCATGATCATTTTGTCGTCTCGACTCCGCGAGACCGTCACCATGAAGGCCTCATCCTCTTCGTTGAACACCAGCGTACTTTGATTGCCATTCGCGCCGAGGGTAAGGCGCCACACCTTCATCGCACAGACAGAGCCAATTGCAAGCGCCACATTAGGCACATTGAATACTGCATTAAAATGCACGTAATTTCACTGATTCCACTACTGTGCATTCCCAACCTTGATGCACAATATCATGGGCAAGAAGCCGCTTTGCCAATCCACCACTGCCCCTACTTTACACCTGGAAAATGTTGAGTTTGCGTCTTGCTGGCTGCAACATTGTCAACGATTTTGGAATGCAACGTGTTCTGTTTTCCAATATTCAATTTGACATGCATTTGATGCTGTCAGGAGACTGAAACTCCTAGCTCTTCACCAGCTCGAGAGACTGCAACTGCGGCCATATCTAAGAAGTAGCTGTGCTTCGGTGATTCGACGGGCGCCCATCGAATCGCCGATAAGTACGCATCCAATTTACTTCGCGCTTTGTGGGGCATAACGCCCCTTGATGCGGAAGCTGATTGAATTGAAAGATTCCGGCACCGGAACTCAAGAGTACAAACTGGGACTGTTCTGCACCTGCAAGTGCTGGCACTAGTGCATGCAACGACAGGCCACAATGACCAAGACTGCAAATGCACCAAATGTAACGCAAGCAATGAAGTGCTTTAACCCCAACGAAAGACAACGCACATCACCACGAAGTCAACTGATCCATGGGAAATCACCCATGGAGCTGCCAGCACAGCCTTGTCAACTTGGCACATATTTGCTTATAATCTTTCCGAATGGGCAATTGATCATTTGAGAGCAAGCACACGGTGACCAGTACAGCTGCCAGAATGCCCTGGGGATCATGCAGACAATCCCGACCGGCTGCTCCATGGCTGCATGTACCCCGTGAATGCATTCGATGCACTTCATGATCTTGATGCTTTCGGACTCAGGAGTCCATGCCTGGGAGCAGACTTGCTCCAATGCCTTAAAAGGATCCTAAGGGAAGATCATTTTGCTCAGCACAGCATTCACCCAAGACAAGGGAGTTTGTCCACATCATGTCTTCCTTCTAACAATTGTCAGACTTCACAGATTTCAACAATGGCCATTGTTTGAGGCCATGGCCTCACCACATATGATACAGATATTCTGGAAGGAAAGTGAGCAACACTGCGCACCTTGTTAGCACGAAACTGCTTGTCTTGCGTCACATAGAATATGGTCCTGTTGTCCATCGCCCATGTGACCTGATCAGCCAGATTGTGAATCGGCGTCTGCAGCAGCTCTCCTCCAGTCTCCAAATCCTAAAAAACACCAATGAGACCCAACCTCTTAACAACTTGCTGGCGGCTAAGTGCACGGCCAAATTCTAAGTTTTTTGCAGCGTGAGGTGATGCTCACACTCCACGCCGTGCCTGTCAACGTGCCACATTCAGCCCACAGGCACAGAGCCAGTGCTTTGCCACACACTGACAGACAGGGCCAAATGGCAATTCAAGCTGCCATTTTTTGCCAAGTATTTGAAGTTCCGATTACCTGACAATGTCAGCCCGTAGGGAGACATTAAAACACAAGGGAACCGGGCCTGTTGTCGGAACCATCAAGGCCAACGCATGCTGAAGATTTGGAGGACCAAAGAAACATGCCAGATATACCAAGGGTTATAGATGAAATTATATATATGAAATATATAATTATATATATGAAATATAGCAAGGGGCTCTGCATTGAGTAACAGAGGACTAACAGCTGTGTGTGTGGCAAACAGAATCAGCACAGTCTATAATTTAAACTTCTCTTTGGAACAATTTTCGGACAGTTTGCGGCGACAGTGCGCTACACATGAAGAAACGAAGCCAGAAGCACACAAAGCACACAGCGGAAGGCATACAAACAATTCCACACTAATCACATCTGTCCTCATCGACCGATAAATCGAATCAGAGATGTCTCCACACTAGTAAAATGGAAAAGCAAGGTGGCTAGGATATTTCTATTATTCCACGTCCTGGTCGCTGATTAAATTAGACAATTCGGTCCATCTTCAATATTTGGTGCGTTGCGAACATTGGACTTTCAGCACCCGCACACAATCCAGCACGGATCCAAAAGGTGGGCAGCTAACAAGTTCATGCTAGCTGCAGCAAGAAGATATCACCTTAACGTGGAGTGTGTATTTCGCGTTTCCTGACAGGTCCTCTGTGTAAGCCATGAGTTTGTCGTTTGGCGAGACACAGACACAGCCGACATCATAGAAAGGGCACTTTGCTGCTTGCACATTTTCGTCCAACAGGATCTCCTCCTGGATGCTGGTGTCCATCTCATCTGCCTCACTCGGGGCACCCATGCCTCGTGGGATCTGCACACAGCCCCAAGAAGAAGTTTTCACATTCAATTTCGATGTGCACAGCATGTTTGGCACTTGGGACACATTAACAATGGGCTGCCAAAGAGATGGAAGATCATCCCATCCACAATTGGCTGCACTTTTCAAGTACGCCAATTGACATTCGCTTGCTTGACGACTGGACCTTTTGAGCGCAGCAGAGTCTGTAACTTGGCACATGAGACGGGCCTCTCAGATAGCATACGATATTCTGAAATGCGTTTCAATATGCTGCATAACCTACACAGCAATGCCCAGCCTCTTTCTGGGACCCTGGTGATATCTGTCTGTCTGCAGTCCCAACAAGGTCCATGGGAATTCAAATGGGTCTTGCAGGTGGTACACCCACTGCACCAGACCATACTGCACTTGCATAAACAACCCACATTAATTTGGATGGGACAGTCCTGTTCCCAATAGCTAAGTTCCCAGCTTCTCACCTTCCTTCGGCAGTGCACACTGTACTGCTTCCCTTCCAATGTCCTCGAATAATAAAAGTAGGGCCCATCCCTGCATCACACTCATGCACTGTTTAAATATGCTCTAATTCGGGCAGCACCGGGGGAAAACGGCATGTTGGCGATACCAACTGCGATGCCATTTTGACACAAAATGATGCCGTCACAGTGACTGCGATGGCATAAAAGCGGCTGTTATGGCATCAATTTGTGTCACATGGCATTGCAATTGGCATCGCAAACAGGCTGTTTTCTACTAGTGCAGTCCATTCCAATGCTAGTGATTTCATGTTGGCAGGCTTGCGCACTTTGGTGTTTGAAGTGGAGCAGTATGCTGTGCAGAATTCCCTCTTGTGTGCGGTGCCAGAATCGCACAGTTCAATTGTCCCCCTTCACTTGACTCTTTAAAAGAGAGTCCGCTTTCAGGAATGCTACTGAGTGTGGTGTGCTGTTCAGAGCAGCTCTGCACTTTCATTGGCATGCCACAGTTTTTCATCTCCCCAGCTAGAGATCTCCATCTGTAGAACTTGCGCCCTCTCTTGGCAAGGGTTTCGGGGTCTTTCTTTTGTGGTCTTTTTGGGCCACTAGACAAATTGATGCTGTCCACTGATCGAAGCTCAGTAGAAACACATGCCATGATCATTGTCCAAATTCGCACACTACTGCAATGGATGCATCTCTGCATCCTTTAACATCATCAGCAGTCTTCAATATCATCTTCATGGATGCAAGAGAATCTTACAAGCTTCCCACTGCAGGGCAGTGCCCATTGCATGACATTTCTATGCAAACAACAGAACTGACAACAATATACAACTGCACAGCCTCTCAAGACATTCTCTGCCACATATGGGCTGCTTTTCTGCTGCGCCTTTATCGCAATCCACACACATTCATGCAATCTCAGCTGCCAATGCTCATGCACACAGCATAAAGTACCACACTTTTCACACAGGATGCACAACAGCTGCAACAGGCAAGCATCTGTTTGAAAACAGTCTGTTAGGCTCACCTCTGGGGAGCAGACTGGTCATCCTCTTTAATTCTTCCCTTCATTTCCCTGAATAGCTCCTCCTGCAGGCCCTCAGAATCCGCCATCGCTGCCTTGGCATAGTCATTCTCGCGTTTGAGGTGGTCCAAGACCGCTGGGTCCTTCCGTTCATCGTCTCTCATCCTTTTTGACAGGATTAGGCCATTTAGAACAGAATCACAATTTTGTGCACACAAGGTAGCAATAAAAAATGTGTGTATGGCATCTTGCCAGCTTGTTTTGGTTATAGTACTACAGGTGCCACAGCCCCTCATATTGAAGCATCATGTACTTCTCGCAGAGTGTAGTACAAGGAATTGATTCATTGGTGTCCATACAAGGGGCAAGGATCAGCAGTGCAGCAGGCTGGCAGTGCAATTTTGCAGTCATGAGAAGCCAAACTACCTTGTTAAAATTGGTCTGCTGCACTCTTGCAACTTGCTCGCTGATCAATAAGGGGCATTCGATGAATCAGCATGAGAGAAGAGTACCAAAGGCTGGTCACTAGCAAGATGGCAGTGCAGAAAAGCAACAAAAGCAGTTGTCACTGCCAGTTTACTGAGAACGGTGAAAACAACATGAGGAAAAGAATCCTGAGTATGGTGGGTGAGTGCTTACCAGTAGTATGGATCATCCCGCACATCTCCGTGAATCTCCATACGATGTGGCCTCTTTTCAGCAACAGGGGGTTCAAGAATATCTGGTGTGCAGGGCCAACAGCACCATGTTAAATGCTGCAAAGCAACCATCACAATGCCCTCCAATGTAGATGATATGACGATTAATGAGGGACCAATGTGTCCACACAATGTACATGTATGATTAGCAATGGATCGACATCTCCATTAGTCGCAACTGGGCTTACGCCACCATGCTGCCTTGCCCAGGGCCACCAGTTTCCAGTTCACCACACCAGATCTGACACCAGGGCACCTTTGGGAGTCTGCAAAGCTTCCAAAGCAACCCACTCTTTTGCATACAACTTGAGCAAATCCACAGGATTCCTTAAAAACCAACATAAGGCCATGAGAACAAAACTGGACACTTTCAATGGTAGCGGTCAAGACACTTTCATTCAAGTGCGACCTTGTGGTCTGCATCAGGAGTTGGATTGGCACCCTGGACAACTTGGGACGAGGCACTGCAAGCCAACATAGGCAAGCACAAGCAGCTGCATAGTGGAATTGGAAGCACCGCAAGCAACAGCGCTGAAGGTGAAGCATTTGCAACATCATTTGCACACTGGAATTTGCACCAGGGCAATTAGCAGTAGTACGAAGATTAAAACTTGTTACAACCACAGCACCTTGGAATGTCCAGTTCCATCCGAAGTGTCAGCTGCCAAAGTATTGCTCCTGCTCACACTTAGCAGTCTTGAGCACCGCTGGGTGTTCAGAAAACTGTCTCAAGTGAAACATAAGAAAACTCAACTACCGGGGGAAATAACCGCACAAATGGTCCTGTGTGCAGAAGACCGCAGCGATCCACACACCAAGCCTAGCTTCCTCCAGAGCCCCAGGAATGCCCTTTAGGCAGGCGGCAGCATCTTCCAGCAGCTTGAGTTTCTGGTTGTCCTTCACTCCAGGCGGTGGCCACTGGCAAAACAGGTGATCTTGCCCAAGGGCCATCAGCTGCCCCACAAGCTTGCGTTGCTGCATTTGATGCATAACAATCGGTCATTAGAGCAGATGTCTGTGACCCATTGTGGCTCAATACAAAGGCTTGCAAGGCAATGAGCTACGATGGAGTAGATTGGAGCTAACAGTCACTGACCAGGAGTCCAAGCCCAGTCTGCAATTCAACTTTGGACATGGTCTGCTGTTGCTAGCAGCTATGTTTTGTTGCTCTGATATGCAGATCAACTGGTTGCAACCCCATTCCAGTTTCGAAAGTCCTGATTCCCATTGCTTGATTCCGGACTATTTTTTCAGCTAAAGTTCTGCAGACTCTGCAATGCATCACAGAACTCAGAACATAGTGGACAGAGACACGTGAAAGGTCAATGTGGTGGCCTCCAAGCACACAGCACGATCACCCAGGAGGCATGGATATCGTGGTCATGATTCTGTGGCTGCAAAGAAGAATCATTGTGCTTCTTTGTGCCCATGGACATCTGTCCTTGGACAAATCCATCAACCCAGTTTCCAAGCAGTCATCATATAAGCGATTCACTGCCCACAATTGAGTGCACAGTCCCAGCGATTATGCCGTGGGCGTCCAGATCTGAACACTGATGATCGCCTTGCACAGAATGCTGCACGTGTCAACTGGACTTTCAAGGATCCCTCTGCAATTCTGAAACAATTCGGAAGCAAGACAACCAGGCTATGGTTTAGCCTGCATTTCTGTTTGGCTGTTCAAAAAATGGAAGTCGACACCAGCCAGCATATGCGGCATTCGGCATTAACAAGCTGATCATGAGGCGGTGCGCTAGTCAAGTTCCATCGCTGATGCCGGCGTCCCTGTACAATTCAATGCATGGATCTGCAATATATTTGTTGCTCTGAACATTACCGCCTTGTCGTACGGCCCCCTTTGTGCGCATTTTCGCTCTTCGTGGTACAATTGTTGTGTGATTCTTCCTGTTAGGGAGGCTCTACATCATCTTTCATAGCACGGAAAAGGGCGTCATGCTCATTTGATTCGGGCTGGGGCGCCCGCTGTATGACCTTTTTTCGATCTGCGACAAATTTTGCTCTGTACAATTGGATTCGATTGCCGTTCATATGCCTTTCGCCCTGATTCATGGTGCGTCACTCACCGCTGGCGACATCCACTCGTAGTTGCCATTCAGAACCGACTCGATTGATCGCTTTGGCTTCGCCCTGCGGCGGCAGCACAAGAATGCATGGTCTAATGAGGCACCAGCGAGCGAACATCCATCCCCATGGCATCAATGCCGGACACCACAAAGCGACGAAACATTGCTGAAGCGTAGGGCGCTACAGTGGTTACACAATGGGAGCAATGCTTGGCCAGATCAGGGTGGGGAATTGTCACCGTGGCGCAGTGCCCGCCCCCCTTTTCGTGATGTCGCCCTGCTGGGAGTGGCAAAGGTTGGCCCCCAACAATTGAGCGCATCGACCATTGGCGCGATCTGCACTGGCGATCTGCAGTCGGAGAGCAGCGAGGCGCACCTTCCGAAGACCCAACCGGCGAGGAGGCCGGAAGCGACGCCGGTCGTCAGCTTAAGGGGGCCCGCCATCGCTCCGCGTCCAGCCGTGAGCCCGTGAGCGCCCTTGGGCGAATACGGCTGGAATATGTATGGACGGAAGGCCAGCGCTTGCATTATCCTAACTAGGACAGTTACGTAAAAGGGTGGAGGACGGCGTGTGTCCGCGGAAGTAGTCGAGCGGTGCCTCTACAAGGAACTCCCGCTGTTGTGTCGCACCACGCGCGCTGCTCGAAAATTCGACTTCAGAAACCAACCAGAAATGCGCTCTGCATGAAGGGGTGGCTTTGTGTCTCGAAGACGAATGTGAGCTTTGAAATGTAGCCCTTCGCTAGCGAGCCTTCCATTAGCTCACAATACTGTGGACTTGCTCTGACAACATGACCACCCGTACACAACACAAGCTGCAGCAAGCTTGTGGAATACGGGACGTGGTGTGATGTGCGATGGGGCAATGACGTGGCGGTGTGGGCACACTTCCAGAAACAAACGAGATACGGCAGAACGCTGACATGAAACGGTATACGTGCGCCCCACGTTCGAGCCGCGAAGACGTCCTTGCGCTTCAGGACCCAATGCCAAGGGAGCGGGGCCCCAATCACCGCCTCCCACTGTCGCAGTTCTGGCCCCTTGCGGACACTGATTGCAACCACCCCGGAGGTTGAGGCAGGCCACCTGGCGCCGTCCGTCAAATACCATACCGTTTTTCCGATTTCCTACCGTATTTTCATTAATTATGCCCATTTGGCGCCTGTTTTGCGATTTTCTTTGACTTTTTTTGGCAATTTTAGCATTTTTGCGGTTTCGTTGTGATTTTCTTTGATTTGCCGTTGCCTTTGTACTTTAAGGTTTTAGTCATGCTTCCCTCCCGCTCCCCACTGCGGAGCATCCACGCCCTGATTTCCAGCTACCTACGGTACGAATAATGATATCGTGCGGGCCGTTATTTGACAGACGGTAGGGCCAATATCTAAGCCACCCCGGGCCTCGATTGGTTGCCGCAGGTGTCCACGATTGGTAACCACAAGGGTTAATTATGGCGATGGAAATATTTCTGTTTCCACAATTGACTCTCGTGGTTGCCAATCGTTCCATTAATGGGCCCAGTGGGGCAACCCAAGGCGCCAGCACAGATTGCAACACCGACTCAAGAAAGCTGTGGAAGAGGGGAGCCATCACCTCCCCCCTCACCCTCGGCTGACTCCATGCATCCACCCCTTGGGCGCCTAAAGCTCTAGATAACCTCTGGACATCTGACAGCCGATTCAATCACAGCTGATCAAAAATCCGACAAATCCAATGCATCAAAAGGAAACTACTGACCAACAGCTAAGCAGGGCAGGTGCTCTGAAGTACAGCACATCGGCAAATCGTCCGCTGCACATATTTGCGTTGCGGCGGCGAACAGAAAGGTGAAGGCCTGCTGTGAGTTTGCCCTTGGGAAATGGCGATGTCAACATGCTCAATAAAGTTGCTTGTTTTAGACGCAAACGTGAACATGTGTGTCATGCCTGAGTTTCTAAAGCGGAAACGTAAATGTGGGTGTTGTGTTCGGAATTTCGAGGCACGATCACAAATATCTGATTCACGCTCCGCTGAAGCTTGCAACCAAAAGCAGCGTATACGTGGAGAGCACATTCGTTGTGCCAATGAGTCTGCGGTGCCGAGGCTGAGTTCGACTGTGTGCCAGTCAATCGAGCACAATGGACCTGCGCAGAGCGCATGTCTTTGAGTAGAGTAGTGGATTGGTTACGGGCGGATAGCTCTTGCAGCTCACTGCCGTTTCCAAGCTCTTTTCAGGTAAGCAGCTCAATTGCTGCCGCTGCTTTTATACGTGGACGTCAAGCAAGAGTCGTACCTTGAACGCATCTTGCGACCCCAGTTCGGGGTCGATTTCCAAGTTGTCATCCATCTGATGGAATTCAAAACATGCGCGGGTGTATAACCACCCATTCAGGGTACTTAGAGTTCAGACTCTGATAGCAGAAACTTCAACTTTGTTCGCAGCCGTTTCAAAATGTACGATTTAGTACGAAGTGCGTCGCTGCAAACATTTGCCAAATGTGCACGTGTGCAAGTCTGCTGCGCCTCTTGGCTAGGCCTCATGACCCACTGCTGCGCCATAATCCGCCCATGTGGAACAACGCTTCAGGACTCATGGCTGCGCCTCGTGGCCGACTGCTACGCCACTAGCCGTCCACGTGGAAGAACCCTCCGGAGCAGTTGCGCGAGGGCAGTTGCCCTCCAAACCAAATTTACACCCATATCTCCATCGATTAATGGCATGCAGGCCACCCTTCGACGCTCCCAGCCGACGCCCTCTGTATTCCTATCCATTTCCACACGGAAGGTTCCAATCGGTGAGCGGCGCTAGATTGTAAAACGTCGCCTCCCCGTAGCAAGATCCTACGTCCTGGCATTTGGAGGCCGTCGTGCCAGTATAGTCAGTGTAAGACCCGTCCTCGTTGTGCACGACCGACCTGCCCAGGTGGCCATGGAAGCAAAATTTCCTACTGTCGCTGTAGGACGTCCGGACGACGTCACCTTCCGTGGGTGGACAAGTAGGCCCTTCCCTCGACAGGTTCTTGGCGTAAACGTAGACTTTTGGCTGGACGTCTGATGCAGAAATGCACTGTGCGTTGAAAGAACCGTTCCGTAGTTCACGCAGCGAGTAGGCCGTGGCGACCGAGGAATTACTCACGGCAAAAGCGACACCAAATTTTGGAAATGAGCAGTTGTTGTTGACTTTCAGGCAAACGCCCTCCTGGTTCTACAAATGGTCAGGAAAACCCAAACAAACATTAGTACATAACATTTATGTCCTTTCCCAATGGCAAGTTCATGTCGGAGTATTGATTACACTACAATCGGTTCTGATAATATCCATATGTATCGTGATTGTGAAGACGAGAAAGTAATTGATAACTGATTAGGTCGTATGCGGGGTTGTATTGTGTGAAATTAACATTAGAGAAAAAAGGGCCAAATAACACTTTTGCGAACACACATAAAACACATTTCATCATAGTTTAACACGCTAAGAACACGAAAATAACACAAACCCGTAAACTTTGTACACGTTTGAACGTGTGTTATTTGGCCCTTTTTTCCTAGTGTAAGACATGGTGAATGTTGCGTTCAATTTCGGTGAAGTGTGCATGGGGCAATAGGGACACGGACGCGTTTACAGTGAATAATACTGGACTGGTCCGCTCATCCTGCAATGCAACTGGTTACCTACGACTTGGGTACCGTGCTTGGGAGCGACCGTGCGTTAGGGTGTCTGAGTATTCGTCACAATGGTCATATGTCATTACAAGCAACCTAATCGCCAAACGTATTTCAGAGTGAATGCAGGTGAACAGAAAAGCCTTAGACAATTTCCAATCAATGATAATTGGGCCTAAAATGAATGATACACTGGATTTGATCTCGGCAAAGTACTTCAAACAGGACAAATAGTATAGCTTGCACCGGTGACTGTACTTCAGAAACGAATTCCTTGTTGGCACCAATACAATGGACCTCACACACCACGCGCACATTTTCGCCGCCAAGAATGAACCAAAGGCTGGACCTGGAGCGACTTTTACCATCGCCATGTTCTACGAATACATATTTCGTGCAATTTGAACGTGGCAAAAATGTTGCAATGGACAACTCACATACGGAAATGGGGATCGAGCTGGCACTTTCGGTTGCTCCGATATTGGAGACAGCGCTGGTGCAGATGGCTCGACAGGAGCTGATATTGGCGACGGCGCGGGTGGACGCTGCTGCGGGGAAGGAGATGCAACGACTTGCTCAGGCGCAGATATTAGAGGGAGTTCTGGCATCTGCACGGTAGCAAAGTTTCGACATTTAGTACACCTCTGTGCAGTTGCCCCAAATATGGAAGCGCAGATTAATTGACCAATTCATGTGATGCCAGCACCATTTCCACATACAGATATTATTCCACAGCACTAGGCACGTCCCACCCGCGATTCCAAGATACATAAATATCCTACAAAACCAGAACGGCAGCAATGTTGTAATGAATGACTCATCAGTGGGTGGAAGTACAGCAATAGAGAAATGAAATCCAAAGAGTCTGGCATGTTGGTACTCTTCACAGAACATTATCTGTTTGATAACAACTGGATAAGCCGCAGCTCACAAGGGAACCAGATTTATAGGCGCATGGAATCGAGTGAAAATATTCAATTACCTAAAAACGAAATTACCACAACCTTCGCAAAAGCTTTGCTGACCAAACAGCACAGCAATACGAGTCTGTCTAGCAATACTACTGGTAGTGTTGTCAAGCAAAAGCAAGACTTTGGCACAGCAAAACGCCGTTCTTGCGAAGCCAATTGCGATGGCATTTGGCACTGCCCTCAGCATAACGATTTCGATAGCAATGATGATATCAGCTCGTTTCAAATGACATCTAGTTGGTATGGTCCACACATTTTATGACGCTGGTAGATTTCCACCAGAATAAAAAATTCCTATTGATCCATGAACTATGTGCAGTTTACAATGGACATTTCAATCTTCAATTTGAAGATAACCTGTAAGCATGGAAACATGCGGAAGCCTGTATTACAGATGCTATGTCGATTTTGGTGTGCTTAGCGTCAATTTGACGTTAAGCGCTTGATGCTAGCGAAATTAATTCGACATAGCACCTTCCCTAACCGAGGTACAGGAGCATTGCACGGCCGCCGAATGAACATGTGGCATTCTTTGTGCATATCGCAACCCTGGTGGCAAGTTTTGCAGCAAATGATCCCTGGGCGCTCACATTGAAAATCTTTTCAATCCATGTTCGGAAGCTTGCAATCCTTGTGAACACGTTGGGCTTAGTTGAAATCCCGCACTCAGCATCTTCCCCAAAAGATGTGACTCCGACACAAGGTCCAGGCGAGGTTCTCCTGCAGTTAGGTTCCCATCAGGAGAGAAAACTTCCAGAAGGGGACCACCACTGTCTCCTGCAGCAGCAAACGCAAGGCAGCAGATGGGACAATGGGCATGTCAATTGGATCTGGAGACCCTTCCTTTCCGTCACTCTTTTACATTGGTGCCACTACAGTTCATGTCGGTAGGCTGCGTACAATTTCGGTCCTTCCAGTACATCTCTATTGGACTTGTACATCTCTATTGGATTTTCTGGGCATTAAGGCAGTGAAGGGGTAATGGAAGTCATGAATGGTAATAGAGAGGCCAAAATCTCCAGTACAAGCAAACTAAAACCGAATATGTCCTACATGACCTTTGTGATGTAAATGACCTTCATGATGTCATGTCTGAAAGTAACATTTATCGGACACTCGAGCACTGTTTTGGCGCTGTTGATGCCATTGGCATAATCGCAACCAGCCATCAATACAAAATCTTGACAGAGAATGATGAGTTCACCTGTGCAGATTTCTTGCCCATTGAAGCTGAATGCACAGAGCATTGTGTCTTTTATGATTCCACCCCATGTGTCGTTGGTAGTGGCATTGCAGATTTGGTTGCTGATTATGTCTATCGATGCTGCTTGTTGAAGCTGCTTGGTGTTGCGCTGGCTGCCGCTCTCATGTGCGCCCCATCCCAACACCACATGTTGGGCCAGTTTCAGCTTCTCTTCGTTCATGGGCAGGAGAGCTGGGGCATGCTTGGATGCAAGACCCAATTTCAATAGGGCAACATCATTGCCATCTGTAATATTCCCATTCCAGTCTTCGTGGATTATGGTTTTTTGAGGACCTAGTATCTGGAGCAGAACACATGAAACAGTTTTTCAATGTCTGAATTCGACAATTTTCTTGCATAGGGCACACGTGAGTAGCACCCATCAGGTACCAATCTTGGGACTGTGAAGGTGCTCCACCTCAGCTTATGAGTTTCACATGTGAAATACTGCCAGTGAGGTAATGCAGACAATGGCGCAGTTGCAATTAAGTGCAGGACAGCCCTTCTGCTCTGCCAAATGACATGCCCTCTGAGACGCACCGCACTTCAACAATGCCATTTTCATTTTCAATGTCATCCAAATCGCATGCCCCGATCACCACAACAGGTGACACCCCGACGAGGGAGCTGACTTCCGGATCAACACAGTGGGCCGCTGTCAGCACCCACTCAGGGTGGATGAGGACTCCTCCACACCTGTGGACATTTGACCTGTCACGGAGAGACACAATGTAGGGAAAACGCCCACAGGGTGCTGGCTTCCCATTCTGTGCAGCCACACGAAAACACCTTTCAGGTTGCAACAGCGCCCTGATTTGTGCATCATTCTCAAGGGCAGGAGTTGTATCCCTCAGCTCTGAGGCTTGGGCCTTGCAGCAAGTCTATCATACATTGTGTACAATGTAGCAGGCCAGTCTCAGTTGGACGCAACATTCAAGCGCAGGGCACAGAAAGGAATTTGAGCGAGTTGCTGTTGCAGACTGTGCATCCGCAATATGTCGTTGTCTTAGGTGCAGTTTTCGTTGAAGATTTTGCTTGCACCC